>JAJHSJ010002077.1:0-35808 GCA_021015155.1 Magnolia officinalis | reverse complement strand
CATGGATGGTAAGCCCCATAAACCAATTGCACTAATCATAACTCCATGTTGAGGGTTTATTTCATCGTAGTCCGTTCTGTTACATCCCAAGCTCGAACTCTCTTTAAATAAGAGTTTCCATAGAGAGATTTCAGATAAATGTGACTTGCAATCCATTTCAATCATATGGAGATTCAAGCATGATTCAATATTCAAAGTAAAACTCACATATACAAATGATTCAAGAGCCATATTTTATAACCTATAAGTTTCTAAACATGTAACTCAAGGAAGCAAACAAGTTATCATAAACTTGAGTAATTAGTCAATTACTTCTTAAAACATGTGTCCAAGCAAACTAATCGAGTGCTTTAATAAATTCAAAGCATGTTAATCAAGTATTCCGAATAGCTCTAGGACATTTAATTAAATCGACAAATCAAGAATCTTACTAAATTCTAAGTAAACTAATCAAGTGGGTTAATCATTTCTAAGGCATATGATGAAGCAACAATTTATACAACAACCCTACATACAAGTAAACTAATGATTTAGTCACCTCCAAGGATTTAGTCACCTCCAAGGTATACAATCGTAGCTAACCAACGGTTAATTAAGGTTATAAGACATTATTAAGCAAGCAAGTTGAATGATCATCCACTCCTAGGATCCATTTGTAACTGTTATAAAAGTCAATCCCTAATCCAATTTAGATATGGAAAGCTTAAGGGGAAGAAAATCACACCTGAAGGGTCACTATCCCGGCTTTGTTCTAAATTCTCGTGCGTATGTCGCGGCCAAAGTCACGCAAGAGATTCCTAGAGTCATGGTTTGTATTAGACAAGTATTCCCTAGGTTTTAATGTCTAGACGTTGGAAGTATGTGAGCGTTTTGCAAAGGCCCATTATTACGAAATTGGGCCTGCATTGAGATGACCAGGCCAATGTTGCTGACCTTAGGTGGCCCAGAATTTGAGCTAGACTTAGGCCCTGCTCGGCCGGCTCACCTGCTACTATAGTGTGGCCCACAACACTTCTGGTAGGTGTAGCCCACAACATTTATCATAGGGTTCGCCCCACTTGTGTAGTGTGCGGCCCATCTCTGGAGCATGCGGCCCCATGTCGAGCATGCAGCCCACCTGCTATTCAAAAATGGTGCAAGCCCCACTGAGTTTGGAACTCAAGTGCGGCCACCATCTGAGGATGGTGCGGCCACTAAGTTGAAACTCAGGTGCGGCCCACATTTACTTAAGGCGGGGCCCACAGAGCCTGATTTCGGCCCACTGTAGGGCTCAAAGTTGCACAGGCCTATGGCCTGCTTTCCTGCTTTCCTTCCAGCCCAGCTGAGAGTTGGTTTCCATCTCCCACTCACGGCCTTCCAAGGGTCTGTTTTCAGCTAGGATTGAAGACCCATTCAGGGGCCTGTTGAGGCTCCACTTACGATACAGATTGGGCCTGATTCATCTCAACTTCCATCCTGATTTTAGCTGGATTCGAGGCCCAGCCCTGGCCTATTTTTAGCTAGAAACAGGGCCCACTTGATATTACATTTGTAGCCCAATGTACAGTCTGCTGTGGCCAGGCTAGAGGCCCAAAATACAGTCATCATTTAGCTTAGTAGTTTCGGTCTAGCTGAGGGTGCCTTTCAGCTTAAATCAAGGCCAGTTGAGGCCCGATTTCAGCTCCGTTCGTGGCCCATTAAAGCCTGGTTTCAGATCAGCTTCACGGCCTATTTTCAGTCCAGTTTGTGAGCTAGTTGAAAGGTGTTTTTATCCTGATTCAAGGCCCAGCTGAGGCTTGGTTTCAGCTCAGTTTTTGACCCAGCTGGAGCTTGTTTTAGCACAGTGCCATGGCCCAACTGAAGCTCACTTTCAGTACATAGCACGACCCAGATGGAGGCTTAGCTCTAGCTCAGATCAAGGCCTAATGAAGGCCTGCTTTTGGTTCAATTCTCTGCCCATTAAAGGCCTGATTTCAACATGGATTGAAGGTATGGTTTCAGCTGAGATCGTGACCTATCACGGCTCTATCTACGGACCATTTGAGAAGCCGTATGTCCAGATTGGAGGCCGGTCTTTAGCTCGATCCAAGGCCTGCTGAGGGCCTGGTTTCAGTCCCGTTTTGGCCCAGCTGAAGATCGATTCACCTCAGATTCATGGCCTAGGTGAGGACCGATTTTAGCTCAACTTGGCCCAGCAACAGCCGAGTTTCGGCCCAATTTTCGGACAGTAGTGCCTTAGTTAAAGAGAGTTAAACAGCCCTTTAATGCCCAAAATCGAAATGGAGTGATGGGACTGAGCGTTACCTGTACTCTGATGTCCGATACTCAGCTTGGGCTCGACTTGAATGATCCTTTAGAGATGTCACTGACCTTCACTGGCTCGACTCAGTTAATCAGGCTGGGTTGACTTAGTGCAGAACCGAGTTTTGCACCTACACTCGATCTCTTCTCTCTCTCTCTGTCTCTCTTTCCTTCCTTCCACTCTCTTTTCCCCTCTCTCTCTCTCTCTGGTGCAAATCCCTAGAGAACCAATGATTTATATAGGCAAGGGAGGAGCCCATCCAATGGTTGAGAAGAGATGACTCATCTCACGACCAAATCTTGAGAATCCCGCATGCATGAGATCCATCCGACCTGGGGATGTGATCCAACTGCTTTGGCCCACTGGAAAAGAAAATCTTTATCCATTGTGGGGCCCATCTCGTGATCACGTTCAGGTGGGTTTTTGGGGAGAGGATCTGACCATTAATGGCAGATCACTATCCCATGTATTTCGCTATGATCCAGCTCGTTTGAACAGACCGGATGGGACTTTTGATCAAAGTGGGGCCCACTTTTTGGGCCCCAAATGTCAGTTTCAGCTTATCTTGCCAGAATGTTCGATTCTCACCATTATCTCGTGAGATGGAGAATTTCTCTTCCACTAACTCATACTGCCTCAAGGTAATGGCTGAGATCACTCCACATGGCCCAATGAATGGCCAGGAGCGCGCAGCAACATTAGCCGAAGTAGAACGACTCCTTTCCACTTTTTCTTGCTGCAGCCTTGTTTGGCAATTTCTGGAAGTGGGAGAAAAAGGTCTTCCAAGCTGATGGATGGCTGGGATGGCCTAATCCGCACGATCGTGAGCAACCCATATGATTGCAGATGGGTCTATCATCTTGGATCCCTGCCGCACGAAGGCTTCCGAACAGCCCTGCATGATCTTCCTCATCCTTATGCCTAAGCCCGAAAGCCTATATGGTTTTGGTCCGTCGGGCCCTATGAACAAGATGGATGGTTTGGATCATCCAAAAAGTGGCCTAGGGGGCTCACTTTGGAGCTTGAAGTTCATCATTTTAAATTCCAAAACGGGTGGGAGAATTTTCATTTCTTTCATTCGTTTGGATCGATCAAGGCTGGTTTGACCGATTTGGTTAGTGCGGTGCACGTCATGCACAAGCGTACAAGGTGCACATGCATTGCACGTGGGGTCCACCGTGATGTTTATGATAAATCTACTCCGTCCATTCATCTTAAGGGCCCTATATAAGGGCCTTGGCCCACTTTGAGGTGGAACTAAGGGCCCCGGGTGGGTAGTATCACACTTCTTAGGCCACTTGACGGCCAATACCGTTAATCCAATGGCCGGATTAACTTAGTACTCGGTTTCAATGGCCTAATGTGGGTTTGAGACGTATTAGTTGCTTGGTTCGTTATCCACTAACCCTTGAAGGTTAATTACTAGGGTGTCGTTTCGTTTCTTGACTATTAGTTGGCTTACGAATTGTTTTAATTCAAGATAATAAATCAAAGTTACCTTCTTAACTGTCGTGGGGTGCAAATCAGCCGTAGGGCCTCTGATGGATGGCTTCAACATTGACTGGGAGCCCCATCCTGCATACGTTTCAGGTTATCGAGCTAATCAAATCCTAACTTTCACCGATGTAGGTTTAAGAGGTATCACCCGTGAACCGGAGGTACGGGGTGTTACAGAAGAGTCTCTAGATAATCTGACTTTCTCTATCAATTTTAGTGAAGGGACATTCCATGTTGATAAACATCTCATTTCAAGCTTATTGGACATTACTATTAATGATGAAGGTATTCCTATACGTACACTAGCTGAGAGAATATCAAAACTAAAAGGCGTAAAACTACAAGTAAATTATGTCTGTTCGATGACGAATGGAGTTTAGATAATGCCCTCCGTGCAAATCAGATGTTGCCCAAATACAGGGTTATTCACCGCATCTTTATTGCCAATGTGTATCCTAGGTTTGGGAACAAGGTCGAACTTACCTCCTTCATGTGTCGCATTCTTCATTCTGTCGTGTCTGGCATACCCATATGTCTTCCTTCTCTTATCTGTTATATCATTATTCAATTTCATCTCCATCCTGGCCATGGCTATATTATGTTGCCTATCTGATGACTACATTAACACTTCATTGTAATGTGGTCATTCCGTCTACTGAGGCACCGATAGTTATTCTTCCATTCAATAACTCCAACATCAACAAGATGAACCTGGAGTAGTTTCCTGGCTAACGTGATGAGGAGGGCGTAGAAGTTGAAGAAGAAGACACTCTACCTACAAACACTACAATGGATGATATTTTTGATGAGTTGGAAACCGATGATGAGGCGGATCCTGATTTTCAGCCATCTCACTTTGATGAGCGCCTTCGCTCTTTAAAGGAGAAGGTGGGTGAGTTAAAAATGTCACAGGACAATCTGACTGAAAGTCACAAATCTTTAATGAAATATATGCGGAAATATTTTCATCGCATTACTAGGGGACTTCATCAGATTGACCTGTCCATTCCACCTCCTTCTTCCTCAAGTTCTGACTAGTCTTTGATTCTATTTGTGTTGGGAATGTATAACTTTCACTTTCACTTTCTCTTGGATTGTATGACTTTATCTTAAATAACACTCTCTTTATGATTACTCTCTTTATGATACTCTCTTGATGCTACTCTACATCATATTTTGCTCTTAATCATATTTATGCTTCATTTATGATTTTGTCTTCCTTTGTCAAGTTGTGACAAAAAGGGGGAGAGACTTGTTATTTTATGGTTATGAGTATGATTAAATCATTTGCTTGTTATGGTAAGGATTAAATGATAATGATTAGATCAAATGCAATGTGAGTGGATTGTGTGGATTGTATATGTGGATATATGTGTATTCGTTGATACAGGTACTCTACACAAGTCAAAGCTCAGACTGAGGGGGAGTAGTTTGAGGGGGAGTAGATGTCGTGAAAAAGTGAAAGAGTGTTGTGAATGAATGTGAAGTTGTGAAGTTTGTGCATTGTATTTTCTAAGTTTGTTTTGTCACGAATTTGACAAAGGGGGAGATTGTAAGTGTTGTGATGTATAAAGCACCCTTTTGTTGTCAAATTTCGATTAGACAAAACAATTTAGAGTGTGACTTATTCATAAGATGGAAAGTTCACCTTCAAGAGGAACAAGATGGAAAGTTCACCTTCAAGATCATCATATGAAGTCTGAAAGTGAAAGAAATGAAGATAGTACTACAAGTTTGAGATCTACTTCTACTTTAAGTACACTTCAAGTACAAGATCTACTGAAGCTATTGAATATTCAAGTAGTAACTTCAATGTCCAATAAATTTTGGTATAACTGACCCTAGAAAGCCCCTAGACTTGGGTCTTTTCATATGTTAATCATACACGGGTTTTATACTTTGGTTAGGCTTAAATCGACTAGTCTAAACCTAAGTTCGACTAGTCCAGGCTCTGGTTCGACCAATCCAAGAAATGCTTCGATCAATCCAAGATTCAAATTAAATTCAGAGTTTTTTTGATAGTTCCTCGACCAGTCGAGCACCCTGCTCGACCAATCGTGGAGACTCGCTCGACCAGTCGTGGGGAGCTTGACTCGAACTCCAGCAACCTTTTTTAGGCTCCCTTAACCAGTCGAAGGCTATGCTCGACCAGTCGAAGGTCGGTTTTATCCGATCGCGCTGAAAATTTAAAATTTGGTTGATCTTAGACAAGTCGAAGGAACAGTTTTTCAGCCTATAAATAGAGGTCTTTTCTCATTCCAAATCATTCAAAAAAAAAAAGCTACAGAAAACCTCCACTTTGAGAGAAAAGTCTCTGTCATTATCAAGCTATAGTCCGATAATTTTAGATCCTTGAATATCTTATTTGTTTTTGTAATTCCTTGATCTCTGTTTTATGAATCTAATTTTTTAAAGGGATTTTTTACTCTACCTTGTGAGATCTAAGGAATTCAAACAAGTAGCCCAATGTTTGAGGTAATTTAAAATCTGTTTAGAACCTAGAACCCTTGATTATGTTTATTGGACATTGAATATCTACACTTCAAGCGGAGCAATTCTACGGGTTACATCAAACAATGTCTTCAAAAAGAAGATAAGTATTCTTTATTTATTTATTTTTTTATTTTTGAGATAAGCCAGAAAATCTCTATATTGGTTTTAACTAAGATAAGACAGAAAATCTCAACGCGGAGTTTTGATTGTGATAGCCCATTTGAAAACACAATTGTATAGGTTTTAAGGTGAACCTGAGAAAACCTTATTTTATAGTGAACACCAATATCACGTGGGTTATGATTATTGGGAGTGGAGTAGGTGTGGCTGTTTGAGAACAGTTGGTGTACACACCGAACCACTATAACTCCTGGTGTTTTGTGGTAGATGATGTATGTGATGGATGTGTGCTGAATGTTTGTAATATTTTCATGTATATGTGGTGAATGCTTATAATAGATAACTTCATTCCTTTACCTCTTGTTTAAGTTTGCGAT
Organism: Magnolia officinalis; assembly: GCA_021015155.1. NCBI lineage: Eukaryota > Viridiplantae > Streptophyta > Magnoliopsida > Magnoliales > Magnoliaceae > Magnolia > Magnolia officinalis. The sequence continues at coordinate 29,040 of JAJHSJ010002077.1, read as the reverse complement.
CTTGATCCTTACTGCGTTCAAGAAATCAGGTTGTCCTACCATAAACATTTGTTTTTAGTGTAAGGTTGTCCTTTGAACAAGGTTTGCATCAATTTCTCAATACTATTACAATTCAAATCTCTGATTTGTTTTGTTTTATTTGATATTTTAGTTCATTATTTTTTAATTTGGCATAGTCCTATTCATTCCCCCCCCCCCCCCCCTCCAAGACTGAGAGCTCTCCTTTTTCATAGCTAGTCACTCTTACTACTATTTCCTTGAAGGGTATTCGAGCTACAATCAGATAAAGATAGCCCTTGCAGATCAATAGAAGACAATATTCACATGTCCCTTTAGCACCTTTGCTTACTAAAGGATCCCATTCGGACTATGTAATGCCCTCGCCACTTTTCAGCGATGCATGTAGAGTATATTTTTTAACGTGGTGGGGCAATATTCAGAGGTCTTCATGGACGACTTATCTATCTTTGGTCCATCCTTCAGCGAGAGTTTGGAAAATCTTAAATGTGTGTTGAAGCAATGTGAGGAAAAGAATTTGGTTTTGAAATGAGAAAAATGTCATTTTATGGTTCCCAAGGGAATTGTTCTTGGACATATAATTTATTCCAAGGGAATTAAGGTAGACAAAGCTAAAATTGATCTTATCTCTAACCTGCCTTCACCCAAAAGCATACGTGATGTGTGATCTTTCTTAGGACACGTCGGATTCTACAGACAATTCATAAAGAACTTTAGTCACCTCTCCCGTCCTTTATATAATCTACTTCAAAAGAATATACCATACGAGTAGATTGAACAATGCTAGGAAGCTTTCACTAAGCTTAAGGGCATGTTGACTATTGCATCTATCATGCAGCCACCCGATTGGAGCATCCCTTTTGAGATTATGTGCGATGCATCTGACTATGTTATTGGGGCGGTGTTAGGCCATAGAAAAGAAAAGAAGCCATACGTTATTCACTATGCAAGTAGAACTCTAAATTATACCCAAGTGAACTATTCTACTACGTTGAAGGAACTCTTAACTGTAGTATTCGATTTGGACAAATTTAGGTCCTACTTGATCAGATCCAAGATCATCATCTACACTGATCATGTGTCACTAAAGTACCTTCATTCCAATAATGATGCTAAACCCCGCTTGATAAGATGAAAACTTTTACTCTAAGAGTTTGACATATAAATATGAGACAAAAAAGGAGTAGAGAATGTAGTGGCTGACCATCTCTCTATGCTTTATCTTCCTGATTCCCTTGAGCCGACACTGATAAACGATATGTTCCTTGATGAACAATTGTTTAAACTCTCTCAATTATCTTGGTTCACTGACATTGCCAATTATTTTGCCACAGGATTCACGCCAACGTATTGGACTGCGCAAGATAAAAAGAAATTCTTCACCGAGGTATGTAAGTTTTTTTGGGATGATCCTTATCTATTTAAATATTGCCCAAACCAAATTCTAAGGAGATGAGTGCTAGACAATGAACATCAGAGTGTCATCTCCTTTTCTCACTCTCAGGCCTATGGTAGTCACTTTTTTGCTAAAAAGACCACGACCAAAATTCCACGGTGTGATTTTTAATAGTACACTGTGTTCAAAGATACTTATGAGTCATGCCCCAAACCCGGAGATCGAACTCACAGGAAATCCCAATCGCCGAATCTAGTGCCAACAACCTCCATAGTACCCCATTCTCGGCTCCCAATGCCCATACGCCAGATTTCGATCCTGGAATCCTACAAGGAGAATTTTCTGATGTACATTTATCTCATAAGAAGCATAACCACAAGTTTACCCAAATCACAAAGGCAACATCATCATCACATATCCACTAATATAAACATTTGAATACAGTGCTGAAATGGAAATACATATATCGAAATCAAAGCTCCAGAAGACCGCTGCACACTCCATGCTCAATGCTACCGCAACCTAATGCCACCTACATGCATCTATCATGCATAAGCTTATAGAAAGTTTAAAGGTGGTAGTGAAAGTGTGTGTAAGGTAAGTTGCAAGTATACAATAAAGCCCATAAATCATACATCATCGGAATAAGTGGAAAATACTAACAAGATCATGAATCATACGATATCAGAGTAAGCGGAAATATACTAGTAAGTCCATGAGTCATATAATATCAGAGTACGCAATGCAGATCATAATTAGCCAAATATCATATACTTTGGATGCAATGCAATATGCAGATCCTGCCTAGTAGGTCTAGACCATATAAGTATAGAAAACATAATAACTCAAAATGGCATACGCCTGCAGATGTAATATGCGATGCGAATGAAATGACCAAGCTGGAGTGTGAGATTAGGATGACAGTATGTAGTATCACAGGCTATGGGGTCCATCACAAGGGACTCTATCCAAACTAGTCCCATTCCTAAATTTGGATAGTCAGACTCAATGTGGTAAACTCCTGATCTCAGGTTAGTCGCGCGCCCAACCAAATCCTGGCCATGCAAAGGTACACGTAACAAATAGTTGCGCACCACCAGCCCGAGTGGATAGTGAATGAATGAATGAATGAATGAGTATGCAATTCCTGCTCAATGAGTCCACATATCATTACAGTTCCTCTCTAGGATCATCACCAGGGTCTAGTACACTCCACACTGACTGACACCTCCCTAGCTGCACAACCCAGCGACTGGAAGAGACCACAATATCCACCTGACCAGTAGTCTGCCAATACCTACTCGGCTCGTCGATAGCGGACTCATTTACGAGCTGGTCAAACTCAGCCTAGCTTACAACCCCCTCACTTGGCCAGATAAGGCTACACCCCCTCCCAACCGACCATGACACAGTGGGAGACGCGACCTACTGGTATTGGCACTCGGGCGCTCATGTATCCACTCGATCTAGACGTTGGGGCGTCTCCTGGCCTGAGAGGTTTAGGGACTTTCACCCACAGACATCCAAAGTACTTAGATGCTTGAACCAAACATTTTCAGTGTCCCATCTGGCCATCCACGACATGGATGTGGAGGCCACGGCCCTGATATCGCTAAGGTGTATAACAATCATGTCACACATATGCGAGATACATGAGTCGTCACACCGTCAAGTCATGCAGCAATCCTGCGCGTATCGCGTGCTCATGTGGGTAGCTCCTATCAGTGAGTCCCATAAATAATCTGCCCAATGGCATATGATATGATCAGTCATTACCCATATCAAGCATACATATGATGCAAATGGCATGAGTCATGGAATTATACTAAGCATGTTATAAAGTGATGAACTATCCTTACAACGAAGATGAGCCTAGACGACCTACACACAATAAGTATGGGCCTATCAATGGGCCCTAGGGAGAGTCATAATGTGGACATTTAACCAACATTATTCTTACAATGTAGACGTCAAACCATCATTGCTCCCAAGGCATGGTCCGCCATAAACATCATTACATAAAATATGATGGAATCACACATTACAATGGACCTTATATACATCTCATTGGGCCTCAAATACATCAAATGGGCCATATCACATGGGCCTCATATATATCAAGGTGGGCCTCAACGGATGGGCCACAAATACATCAAGATGGCCTCATCACATCCCCAAAAAGAATTACATTAAAGGATCATTTGGACTATACCACAATTAGTAGTGGGGATAATAATTCTCATTATTAAACAAATCACAGGGCCCATCATAAAGTTTATTTTCCACCAGCCTAATCATAAGGTCTTAAGGACCTGGATTAAGAGGGAAAACAAATCCCATATTGATCCAAAACTTCCATAGCCCCAAAGGGTTTCAATGGTAGACGTTCAAATCCCACTATTTCTTTATGGTGCGGTCCACCAGATCAAAGGGCTAGACACATCACGGTGTGGCCCGCCGTGATGCATTTGAGGTCCAACCTATTCATAAGTTAATATAGTGATAGATGAAGTGAAGACAAATATCAGCTTAATTGGGAACTACTGTGGCCCTTAGAAGTTTGAGCGGTGGAGGTCATTATCCACTATTTCAATGGTGAGGTCCACTTGAACTTCAGATCTAACTCATTCTTTACCTCATACCGTAAAATGATATCTCAAAATGGTTGGACAGTATGCAGCATGATGGGCCTCACCGTCCAAGCAGTGGATGTATGGATAAAATAAATACATCATATGGGTGGGTCCCACCGTCCAGTGGTGTGGATAAAACACATACAATGGTGGGGTTAGTGGTTGGGACCCACGGTCCCTGCCCCCTTCTATCCATAGTGTCGCAGGACACTGCTGCGTCATCCTCTAGACAGCAGCAGCAGCAACACATACTGCTTGATGTATATATTAAAAAAAAAAAACATTTTTTTGAGGTTTTTCGTAGGTGGGGTTCGCATAAGGCGAATCCACTCCACCCATTGGATTCTATGGCTCAAGACCGTCCAAATGAACCCAATATTCGATGGGTTTCGGTGCATAGAAACATCAGGGTGGGCCTTAACAACCTTTAACGGTCAATATCACTGTTTTCTATGGTATGGCCCACTTGATTATCGGATTGGCCTCATATTTCGGCTCAACGCCTAAAATGAGCTGGAGAATGGAATGGACGACGTGGATTAGACTCATACATCAATGTGGGGCCTGCATGAGCGGCCCACCAAAAACTTGTTGAATCAAGCTGATTTTTTTGTTTTGGTCAGCACACCACACGGTCAATCCACACTTCACTGTGTGCCACGTCTAGCGTCCCTGGACGCTGGATGGTTTGTTTACAACACATATAAAGGTGGGCCCCACCTATGGACGTGTTTCCAGGTGGGCTGTCACGCCCCAAACTCAGAAATTGGATTCATAGGAATCCTGATCGCCGAATCTGGTACCGACAGCCTACGCAGTACCCCATTCTCGACTCCCAACGCCCATATGCCAGGTTCCGATCCTGGGATCTTATAATGACGATTTTCCAATGTACATTTATCTCGTAAGAGGCATAACCACAAGTTTAACCAAATCACAAAGGCAACATCATCATCACATATCCACTAATATAAACATTTGTATACAATGTTGAAAGGGAAATACATATGTCAAAATCAAATCTCCAGAAGTCAGCTACATGCTCCACGCTCCATGCTGGTGTAACTTAACATCACCTGCATGCATCTATCGTGCATAAGCTTATAGAAAGCTTAGAGGGTGGTGTACATGTGTGAGCAGTATATGCGTGCTTGAAATGTAATATCAGAGTAAATGAAAACGCTGGTAAATCCACGAACCATATAATATCATAGTAAGCAGAAAAACTGACAAGTCCATAAAAATATCTTCAACCTCATCTTGGATATACGATGAAAAGATATAGTAAGCCAAAATGCCATATGCCGAGGATGTAATGCAATATGCAATATATGGTGAGAATAAAATAACCAAGCTACAGTGTGAAGTCGGGATGATAGTACGTAGTATTGCAGGCTATGGGGCCTATCACAAAGAACTTCTATCCAAACCAGTCCCATACCTGAATTTGGATAGATAGATTCAACATGGTAAGCTCCTGATCTCAGGTTAGTCGCACGCCCCAACCGAAATCCTGGCCATTGCAAAAGTACACATAACAATTAGTTGTGCACTACCAGCCCGAGTGGATAGTGAATGAATGAATGAATATAATACTGAGTACCCAACTCCTGCTCCACAAATTGGTACTGTACATCTCTGGGATCATCACCGGGGTCTAGTACACTCTACATGGAAATCGCCACCCACTGACGCGTGACCATGCAAGTGGAAGAGACCTCACTATCCGCCTGACCAGTTGACAACCAATATCTACCCGGCACGTTGATAGCAGACCCCATTCACGAGCTGGTCAAACTCAGCCGAGCTATGCCCCCTACTCTTGGGCGAGTAAGGCCACACCCCCTCCCAACCGACCACGACACAGTGGGAGACGCGGCCTCCTGGTATTTGGCACTCGGGCGCTCATGTATCCACTCGGTCTCAACGTTGGGGCATTTCCTGGCCATGGAGGTTTAGAGACTTTCACCCACGAACATCCAAAGTGCCCAGATGCTCGAACCAAACATTTTCGGTGTCCCATCTATCCATCCACGACATGCCTGTGGAGGCTACAACCCTTATGTCACTAGGGCGTATTGTAATCACAACACACAATGCAAGATGCATGAGTCATACAATCCAGTCATGCATCAATCCTGGGCATACAGTGTGCTCATGTGAGACAATCTCCGCCTATCAGGGAGTCTCATAACAACCAACACTATGGCATATGCAATGATCAATCATATCTCATAACCAACATGCAGATGATGTGTATGGGCATCTATCATGATGCTATGCTGTTACATACTCATAATCAGTATCAATAACTGTCATCAACAATCGACCTCGACAATGTGGATATTTAACCAACATTGCCCCCAAGGAATGGCCAATATAGAGCCTAACATACAGTGGACCGATGGCCTCACACAAGGGCCAAATATACAACACCATGGGCCTCACTCAAGAGCTTAATACAAATCACGATGAGCCTTTCACATGGGCATAACATACATCACAATGGGCTCCATCGCCTAGCCCTCAAATGCACCACAATGGGCCTCATCACATAGGCCTCACATACATTACATAGGCCTCAAACGCATCAAGCCGAGGCGGAACGCTCATCAGAATGGGCCTTAAATACGGGTCGCATATACATCACAATCGGCCTCGACAATCGGCTTCGACAATCGGAGTCAGCCTCGATAAACAGAATTGGCCTCAATAATCAAAATTGGTAATCAACAATCAGAATCGGCCTCGACCCCGATAATCGAAATCGGTAATCGGCAATCAGAATCGGCCTCGACCCTCGATAATCAGAATCGGTAATCGGCATTCAGAATCGTCCTCGACCAAAATAATCATAATCGGTAATCGGCAATCAGAATCAGCCTCAATAATGGACCTCGATAATCAGCCGATATAATCAAAATCAATCGATAATTGGAATCGACAATTGGCCACAACAATTGGAATCGATCAATAATCGGCCTCGATGATCGGAATCGGCAATCGGTTACGATAATCGGCCTCGATCACTAATCGGTTAATCAGCCACGACAATCAGAATCGTTCGATAATCGGCTACAATAATCGAAATCAGCAATCGACCTCGATCGCTAATCGGTCAATCGGACACGATAATCAGAATCGACAATCGTCCATGACTATCAAAATCGATCGATAATCGGCCTCAATAATTGGAATCGACAATTGGTCATGATAATCGGCCTCGATCGCTAATCGGTCATTCAACCACGATAATCAAAATCGGCAATCGGCCACGACAATAAGAATCAATCGATAATTGGAATCGACAATCGGTCACAATAATTGGCCTCAATGAGAATGGGCTGAATAAGGCCTAAGGGAAGGTCACAACGTGGACATTAAACCATCATTGCCCATCAATGTTGACATTCAACCAACATTTCTCACAAGGAGTGGCCCACATAGGGCCAAACATACAGTGGGGCCACAGCCTCACATAAGGACCTAATATACATCATCATAGGCCTCACTAAAAGGTCACGAACACATCAAAGTGGGCCGCATGATATGGGCAACACTAATGGGCCTTATACACATCAGGTGGACTACATCAATAGGCCACATCAATCGGGCTAATACCATGGGCTTCAAATACACAAGAAGTGGGCCTCATGGGTGGATCATAAATACATCAAGGTGGGCCTCATGGATGGGCTACAAATACATCAAGGTGGGCCTCACAGATGGGCCACAAGTACGTCAAGGTGGGCCTCATAGATGGGCCACAAATACATCAAGGTGGTCCTCACAGATGGGCCACAAGTACATCAAGGTGGGCCTCACAGATGGGCTACAAGTACATCAAGGTGCGCCTCACAGATGGGTCACAAGTACATCAAGGTGGGCCTCACAGATGGGCCACAACTACATCAAGGTGGGCCTCATGGATGGGCCATAAACACATCAAAGGTGGGCCTCATGGATGGGCCACACCAATGGCCCTCAAGGGGGCTTGGGCCACACCAAAATCATTTCAATAATTGTAGGTGTAACATGTATATCACTATACACTATCATTCCATGGGGCACATGGCCCACTAATGATGATCAGCACTGTCCAGACATTGTTCAGGTAGATCGGCACCATCCAAACATTTCCCATGTAATCAGCACCCTCCAAACATTGACCATGTATATCAGTAGCATCCAAACATTTGGTCAGCACCGTCCAAACATTGTCCAGCACCATCCAGCACAATCTGGACGATGTGGATGAAATAATACATCATGGTGGTGTCCACATGGTGGTCCACCAGAGATTTGAATCTGCCTCACTTTAGTCCAAAGCCTTGAAACGGGTTTGCCAAATGGATGGACGGTTTGGATGGAACACACCCACACGTGGGAAACCATGCTGATAGATGGTGTGATACAATCCATTCATCAAGGTCAGGGCCCACCTGGCCTGTTGACGTCGGCAGTAGCCAGCTACAGGTGCTAACCCACAGCCCTTCAAACCGATGGTCTGTGTACAACAGAAGGACGGTGGGATGAGATCCACACATGGAGTGGGTCCCGTTTAAATGGATGAACGGTGTGGATGCAACGAAACATCACGGTCGGGCCCACCTAGCCTGCAAATGCCTGGGCAGCCGCGTGGCCGGTGAAGGACCCACGTCCAGGAAGATGGATGGCTGGACTGAAGCGCGTACTTCGTGATGGAGTTCCCTGCACCATCCAGACATTTCTGGACGGTGGGGATACAGAACACTTGCATCAAGGTGGGTCCCACCACATGAAATATAATAATATTATTTTATTATTATAAGTATATTACAAATATGTATGTGGATGTATTTTATTATTATTATTATTATTATTTTAAAGATCTTATAACGTCTAGAGGCTAGACGACCGTCTACTAGACGGTTTGGATGATCAGATGCAAAGCTAAGGTGGGTCCCATCCCACACATGCAGCACGTGTGGGGTGGGCCCACACACACCAAAAAGAAATGGATGGATGGTGTACGGTATAACACACATCATGGTGGGATCAGAAAAACTTGCTGACGTCTATCCAACTGGGTGTGAGGTGCTCCACCTGATCATCTGATCTGCTCCAGCCATTGTGATTTCAGGTGGGTCCACACGCCTCATCGTCATCATCACCATACAAGAGGGAAGAGAGAGAGAGAGAGAGAGAGAGAGAGAGAAACGATGATGGAGGGACCCCGCCATTATGGGCCCCTCATAATTACAACACATAGATCAAAATGAGTCCCACATACAAGTGGGCCCTCAAATGCAAATGGACAGTGATCACCCACCTATTGCACTCCTCCTTGCTCCCTTAGCCTCCTTAGCTCCTATGCTTAACTTTTGACGGTGGACGATGGAGTTTTGATGGTGGGGATGAGAGATTGGGTGGTAGAGAAGTGGGCCACACTTGGCTTGCTCTTGGAAGGGTTGGACGTTTGGAATTTTTTATGGCTTGGAAAATGAGTTTTGAGAAATGAGAGAAGGAGAGGTGATAGATTGATACGAGTTAGGTGTTGCAAGGAAAGGGGATGGAGAGGTATGGGTGTATTTGAATTTTTGTAAAAGAGGGATGGGTAAGGGAAAGAGAGAGTTGACTTGTTGAAAAAGGACGAATGGGTATGGGTACTTGTAGTAGGGTGAGGTGGCATGAGGTATGGGTTTGTGTACTTGATTTGATGTGACATGTCATATAAATTCTCTCGTAATTCGCAACGCGCGGCATTTATTCAGAATGAACACGAGCCCACATCCCCTGACCCGGGTATCGAATCGGTGCATGAGTCAAGACATTAGAACCGCGGCGATGGCGCGGTCGCTAGAGTACAAGTTTCGGGTCGAGCCGACTTCGGTATGCAGGCCTCGGCTTAGGATAGCACGCAAACGTCTGATACAGGTCAAGGGTTGTCGGAATTCGACTGTGAGGACCGCGAAAGCCTACGGAACTGTATGGTCTAAGATACGGGTCTTACAACTCTCCCCTCCAAATAAAAATTTTGTCCTCGAAATTTACAGAACAGACAAGGGAAGAGGAAACATCATATATAAGTCAAGGCACAATCTGTTTACATAAGGGTGGGGATAGTGCTCTCTAATATCAACCTTGAGCTCCCAAGACGCCTCACCGACACTGTGGTGACGCCTACTAAACCTTAGATCCTAGATCAGAAATGATCGAAACTAGGATACCTTGCAACCTCACCATCTCACCAATGACTACTCTAACAAGATGATCCTAATACCTAGTTGTGCGAATTGTCGGCGACTCCTGACGACTTAGGGTCCTACAGAGCTGCATAAAACCTGCCCTACGTCTACTAGAGAGGTGTATGTCCCCCCCCCCCAAAGAGGTTGTTGCTGCTAAAAATGGGGGCACTCACGCTTATGATGCCCCGTCTCACCACATCTGAAGCAAACGCCCGTACACGGTCTCTTTGGTGGTGGTGAAGGTGTTGCTGGCGCTCGAAAGAATGAATGGTTCATGTGCCTCTGCGGCCGTCGACGCTACTGCTGATGGAAACTACCAGAGGGGATCTTCCTCTTCCAGTATCCTCTGTGGTCACGAACCCTCTGCGAATCATTCCATTCTGCCTCGTAAATCTGTGCCCTCTGAACTACCTACTCAAAGGTCGGGAGCATGTGTCTGATGACACGGCTCATGAGGTCAAAACGTAAGTCGTTCTCAAAACGGCGGGCCTTCCGCCCCTCATCATCAACCAAATATGGCACGAACCTCGATAGTGCCACAAAACAGGCTGCATACTATGCCACGGACATGTCCCCCTGCACCAAAGTCTCGAACTCTAAAGCTTTCTGACGACGAATGTGGTCGAGGAAGTACTGCTGCTCGAATAGATCAATAAAATCCTCCCATGTCCAGACGAAATCAGGCCATGCAACACAAGTAACTAATGTCCACCAGTGCTCGAACTCACCATGGAGAAGAAATACGACCAACTGGACTCGTTGTTGGGTCGTACATGCCATCGTATCAAAAATCTTCTCTACCTCAGAGTGCCATCTCTCAGCTGATGTTGGGTCTATTTCACCCTAGAAACGTGGTGGATCGAACTGTCGGAACTCTTGAAGAAGGGCACTCGCGCGCTCCTACTCTGCCTGGGCTGGCGAAATAATGGGGAGCCTGCCCTGCCCCTGGAGGGCGATCGTTACAGCCTGCAACATCTGCTATAAGTGGAAGGCACTCACTGGTACGGTTAGATCCGTACCAGTCTCAGGTGGAGTAACAACATCCTCAGCCTGGGAAGCAGGGATCTCTTGGGGTAGAGCGGGGGTCGCAAGTGGTAAAGCTGGAGCCTCATGTAGTGGAGCGAGATTCGCTCGAGTCACTCTTCTGGGTGGCATGTCCTATAGGGAAGAACAAATGCGCATATCAACCTTGAGAACTCTCGAAGGCACGCACGTTAAGAGTTTATAACAGAAGATCGCTAAGTTATTCGAACTCAGGACCTAATTAGTCTAAGTTCTCGACAATCATAGAGTGTAAGTTAGCTATCAACAGATATGTGATGTTATCCTTAGGTATTCCCAAGTTATGATCTGATATCAACTTCTGTCACGCCCCAAACTTGGAAATCAGATTCACAAGAATCCCGATCGCCGAATCTGGTGCCGACAACCTCCGTGTTACCCCATTCTCGACACCCAGCGCTCATATGTCATGTTCCGATCCTGGGATCTTACAAGGTGGATTTTTCAATGTACATTTATCTCGTAAGAGGCATAACCACAAGTTTACCCAAATCAAAAAGGCAACATCATCATCACATATCCACAAATATAAACATTTGTATACAATGCTGAAAGGGAAATACATATGCCAAAATCAAAGCTCCAGAAGTCAGCTACATGCTCCAAGCTCCACGTAGCTGCAACCTAACATCACCTACACGCATCTATCGTGCATGAGCTTATAAAAATCTTAGAGGGTGGTATACATGTGTGAGCAGTTTATGCGTGCTCATAATGTAATATTAGAGTAAACAGAAATGCTGGCAAGTCCACGAACCATATAATATCATAGTAAGCAGAAAAACTAACAAGTCCATAAAAATATCATCAACCTCATCCAGGATATACGATGAAAAGATATAGCAAGCCAAAATGCCATTTGTCGAGGATGTAATGTAATATGCAATATGTGGTGCAAATAACATGACTAAGCTACAGTGTGAAGTCGGGATGATAGTACACGGTATCGCAGGCTATGGGGCCTATCACAAAGAACTTTTATGTAAACCAGTCCCATACCTGAATTTGGATAGATAAATTCAACGTGGTAAGCTCCTGATCTTAGGTTAGTCGCGCGCCCCAACCGAAATCCTGGCCATTGCAAAAGTACAAATAACAATTAGTTACACACTACCAGCCCGAGTGGATAGTGAATGAATGAATGAATATAACACTAGGTACACAACTCGTGCTCTACAAATCGATACAGTAGATCTGTAGGATCATCACCGGGGTCTAGTACACTCTACATGCAAATTGCCGCCCATTGACGCGTGACCATGTAAGTGGAAGAGACCTCACTATCCGCCTGACCAGTAGTCAACCAATATCTACCCGGCACATCGATAGCAGACCCATTCACGAGATGGTCAAACTCAGCCTAGCTATGCCCGCTACTCTCGGGCGGGTAAGGTCACACCCCCTCCCAACCGCCCACGACACAGTGGGAGACATGGCCTCCTGGTATTCTGCACTAGGGTGCTCATGTATCCACTTGGTCTCGACGTTGGGGCATCTCTTGGCCACGAAGGTTTAGGGACTTTCACCCACAGACATCCAAAGTGTCTAGATGCTCGAACTAAACATTTTCGGTGTCCCATCTAGCATCCAAGAAATGCCTGTAGAGGCTACAGCCCTGATGTCTTTAGGGCGTATAGTAATCACAACACACAATGCGAGATGCATGAGTCATACAATCTAGACATGCATCAATCCTGTGCATACTGGGCTCTCATGTGAGACAATCTCCACCTATCAGGGAGTCTCATAACAACCGGCACTATGACATATGCAATGGTCAATCATATCTCTTAACAAACATGCAGATGATGTGTATGGACATGTATCATGATGCTATGTTGTCACATACTCATAATCGGTATCAATAACCATCATCTATAATCGACCTCGACAATGTGGACATTTAACCAACATTGCCCCCAAGGAATGGCCCATATAGAGCCTAACATACAGTGGACCCATGGCCTCACATAAGGGCCAAATATACAACACCATGGGCCTCAATCAAGAGCTTAATACACATCACGATGGGCCTTTCACATGGGCCTAACATACATCACAATGGGCTCCATCGCCTGGTCCTCAAATGCACCACAATGGGCCTCATCACATAGGCCTCACATACATTACATATGCCTTAAATGCATCAAGCCGATGTCGAATGCTCATCAGAATGGGCCTCAAATACTGGCTGCATATACATCACAATGGACCTCGGCAATCGGCCTCGATATCCAACCTCGATAATCGGAGTCGGCCTCGATAATCAGAATCGGCCTCAATAATCAGAATCGGTAATCAGCAATCGAAATCGCCCTCGACCCCGATAATCGAAATTGGTAATCGGCAATCTGAATCAGCCTCGACCCTCGATAATCAGAATCGATAATCAGCAATCTGAATCGGCCTCGACCATGATAATCAGAATCGGTAATCGGCAATTAGAATTAGCCTCGATAATTGACCTCGACAATCGACCTATACAATCGGAATTAGTAATTGGCCACAACAATCGGAATCGATCAATAATCGGCCTCGATGATCGGAATCGGCAATCGGTCACGATAATCAGCCTTTATCGCTAATCGGTCAATCAGCCACGATAATCAGAATCGGTAATCGGCCACAATAATGGCAACCGATCGATAATCGGAATTGTTAATCAGTCACGATAATCAGCCTCAATCGCTAATCGGTCAATCAGCCACGATAATCAGAATCGGCAATTGGCCACGATAATCGGAATCGATTGATAATCGGCCTCGATAATCGAAATCGGTAATTGGTCACGATAATCTGCCTCGGTGAGAATGGGTCGAACAAGGCCTAAGGGATGGTCACAACGTGGGCATTAAACCATCATTGTCCATCAATGTGGACATTCAACCAACATTGCTCCTACGGAGTGGCCCACAAGGGCCGAACATACAGTGGGCCCACTGCCTCACACAAGGACCTAATATACATAATCATGGGCCTCACTAAAAGGTCACGAACACATCACAGTGGGTCGCATGATATGGGCTGCACTAATGGGCCTCATACACATCAGGTGGGCTACATCAATGGGCCACATCAATGGGTGGATCATAAATACATCAAGGTGGGTCTCATGGATGGGCTACAAATACATCCAGGTGGGCCTCACAGATGGGCCACAAGTACGTCAAGGAGGGCCTCATGGATGGGCCATAAATACATCAAGGTGGTCCTCACAGATGAGTCACAACTACATCAAGGTGGGCCTCACAGATGGGCCACAACTACATCAAGGTGGGCCTCACAGATGGGCCACAACTACATCAAGGTGGGCCTCATGGATGGGCCATAAACACATCAAAGGTGGGCCTCATGGATGGGCCACACTAATGGCCCTCAAGTGTGCTTGGGCCACACCAAAATCATTTCAATAGCTATAGGTGTAACATGTGTATCACTGTACACTATCATTCCATGGGACACATGGCCCACTAATGATGATCAGCACTGTCCAGACATTGTTCAGGTAGATCAGCACCATCCAAACATTTCCCATGTAATCAGCAACCTCCAAACATTGCCATGTATATCAGCAGCATCCAAACATTTGGTCAGCATCGTCCAAACATTGTCCATCACTGTCCAACACAATCTGGACGGTGTGGATGAAATAATACATCATGGTGTTGTCCACGTGGTGGTCCACCAGAGATTTGAATTTGCCTCAGTTTAGTCCAAAGCCTTGAAACAGGCTTGCTAAATGGATGGACGGTTTGGATGGAACACACCCACACGTGGGAGACCGCGCTGATAGACCGTGTGATACAATCCATTCATTAAGGTCAGGGCCTACCTGGCCTACTGACGTTAGCAGCAACCAGCTGCAGGTGCTAGCCCACTACCCTTCAGACCGATGGTCTGTGTACAATAGATGGACGGTGGGATGAGATCCACAAGTGGAGTGGGTCTCGTTCAAATGGACGAACGGTGTGGATGCAACCAAACATCACGGTCGGGCCCACCTGGCCTGTTGACGCCTGGGCAGTCACGTGGCCAGTGAGGGACCCACGTCCAAGAAGATGGGCGGCTGGACTGAAGTGCGTACATCGTGATGGAGTCCCCTGCACCGTCCAGACATTTCTGGACGGTGGGAATAAAGAACACTTGCAACAAGGTGGGTCCCACATGGGGCCTACCACATGAAATATAATAATATTATTTTATTATTATAAGTATATTACATATATGTATGTAGATGTTTTTATTATTATTATTATTATTATTATTATTATTTTAAAGATCTTGTAATGTCTAGAGGCTGGACGATCGTCTGCTGGACGGTTTGGATGATCAGATGTAAAGCTAAGGTGGGTCCCATCCCACACATGCAGCACGTGTGGGGTGGGCCCCACACACCCAAAAAAGATCACGGGAATCTACGGAATGGTACGGACTACGATACGGGCCTTACAACTATCCCCACCTAATAGAAATTTCATCCTCGAAATTTATACTACCATCGCAACTAAACATAACTCATAAGGGAATAGAAAACATAACATCATATATAATTAAAACACAATACAACATACAATCAAACAATGAAAAGATAGGGACAACGCTCTCGAATCTCAGCCTCGCACTCCCAAGACACCTCATCCACACTATGATGATCCCACTGAACCTCGGATCCTGGATCGAAAATGATCGAAACTGGAATACTATGTAGCCTCACAATCTCAACGGAAGGGAGCTATATCAGAAAATCTCTAAGTTATTCGAACTCGGAGATCTAACCATTCTAAGTTCTCAACAATCATAGAGTGCAGGGTAACTATTAGTAGATATGTGATGTTATCTTTAGGTATTCCTAAGTTATGCTCTGATACCATCTTCTGTCATGCCCCAAACCTGGAGATCGGACTCACAGAAAATCCCGATCGCCGAATCCGATGCCGACAGCCTCCGTAGTACCCCATTATTGGCTTCCAGCAGCCATACGCCAGATTCCGATCCTAGAATCCTACAAGGAGAATTTTCCAACCTACATTTATCTCGTAAGAAGCATAACCACAAGTTTACCTAAATTACAAAGGCAACATCATCATCACATATCCACTAATATAAGCATTTGAATACAGTGCTAAAAGGGAAATACATATATCGAAATCAAAGCTCCAGAAGACTGCTGTTGCAACCTAACGCCACTTGCACGCATTTATCGTGCATAAACTTATAGAAAGCTTAGAGGGTGGTGAAAGTGCGTGTAAGGTAAGTGCCAAGTATACAATAAAGCCCATAAATCATACATCATCAGAATAAGTGAAAAATACTAACAAGATCATGAATCATACGATATCAGAGTAAGCGAAAATATACTAGTAAGTCCATGAGTCATATACTATCAGAGTACGCAATGCAAATCATAATGACCCAAATATCATATACTACGGATGCAATGCAATACGCAAATCCTGCTAAGTCCGTCTAGGACATATAAGTACAGAAAATATAACAACCCAAAATGTCATATGTCTGCGGATGCAATATGCGATGCGAATGAAATGACCAAGCTGGAGTGTGAGGTCGGGATAACAATACGTAGTATCACAGGCTATGAGGTCTATCACAAGGGACTTCTATCCAAACCAGTCTCATACCTAAATTTGGATAGTCAAACTCAATGTGGTAAACTCCTGATCTTAGGTTAGTCGCGCGCCCAACTGAAATCTTGGTCATGCAAAGGTATACGTAACAAATAGTTACGCACCACCAGCCCAAGTGGATAGTGAATGAATGAATGAATGAGTATGCAATTCCTGCTCAATAAGTCCACATATCAATACAGTTCCACTCTGGGATCATCACTGGAGTCTAGTACACTTCACACTGACTGTCGCCTCCCTAGACTTACAGCCCAGTGAGTGGAAGAGACCACATTATCCGCCTGACCAGTAGTCTGCCAATACCTACCCAACTCGTCGACAGCGGAGTCATTTACGAGTTGGTCAAACTCAGAATAGGTTATGGCCCCCTCACTCGGATGGATAAGGCCACACCCCCTCCCAACCGATCATGATATTGTGGGAGACACGGCCTACTGGTATTCGGCACTTGGGCACTCATGTATCCACTTAGTCTAGACATTGGGGCGTCTCTTGGCTTCGGACGTTTAGGAATTTCACCCACGGACATCCAAAGTACCCAGATGCTCGAACCAAATATTTTCGGTGTCCCATCTGGCCATTCACGACATGCCTATGGAGGCCACGGCCCTGATGTCGCTAGGGCGTACAACGATCATGTCACACATATGCGAGATGCATGGGTCACACCGTCCAGTCATGTAGTGTAACGCCCTGAAAATCGGGGGTCGAGCATAAACTCAACTCCCGAGTTCCAGAACATCACTTATGCAACAAAATGAATGATGATTGAATGTTGACTGTATTCGTGCATTGAACATGAGTGAGATTAAGCCAAAACAGCATATCATACTCCAGAGACAGTTAAATTTGCAAGCGGAAGACTGTGATAGATAGATAAAATATATAAACTATGATGAGTCTCCAGAGTGTGATAACATTACCAGGTTAAATAATTACAAGTATAGTTCTAAAATATACCAAATGTGAGGAAGTGTAATGTCTCCTGTCCCAAGTACCATAACCCCGTCAATACAAAATCAGGTCTTCATTGACCTGCTAGAGAGATACAGATAGGAGAACTCCTTCTATCATCATAGAAGTAGTCCGGCTCTGCTTCACAAGCATCGCCATCACCTGAAACTCAACAAATCTGGTTGGTGTGTACAA
Organism: Magnolia officinalis; assembly: GCA_021015155.1. NCBI lineage: Eukaryota > Viridiplantae > Streptophyta > Magnoliopsida > Magnoliales > Magnoliaceae > Magnolia > Magnolia officinalis. The sequence continues at coordinate 10,910 of JAJHSJ010002077.1, read as the reverse complement.
CACTGTCCCGTAACGTGGGAGTGAGTAGCTAACTCAGTGGAACAATAAGGCATAGGTTAACATGTTATCAATTCAATCAAGCAGTAATGATAAAGCAGTACAAATCAAACAAGTCTAACTAATCTTATTAAGTGCGAGAATGAAATGACATGATGCTGTATGCCCTTGCCAAACCACCCTCAAGCGACATCATCTTACGTTCGCGAATGCTTAACTCCCTCAGTGCGCCACATCTACTAAGCACATGCGGTGCGATGATGCTCATGATTACCAAGTTATTATTAGTCCATTTCAAACAGCAGTATTGGGAAACTAAGGTACCTCCCTTGTATCATTCCCAAACATGATCCATTCTAGGGTCGTCAATCCTAGTTAATCTCATACGATATTATGGTTCGAGAAGCATAGTGAAGGCATTGCAAAGGGCTCGTCACCCGTTAGCACGGATACAGATCTCACCGTATGAGGCTCAATTGCTGGCCGTCAGCTCGAGTACAGGTCTCACCGTACTCGGCTCAATCACTAGCCGTCAGCTCGAGTACAGGTCTCACCGTACTCGGCTCAACTCATACTCTAGTTGTTGTGAAAGACTCGTCGCCAATCACAGACCCTTGGAGTATACTCGAAGACACTACAGAGGACTCGTCGCCCGTCAGCACGAGTACAGGTCTCACCGTACTCAGCTCTCGCCGTAAGTATCGACAGCTCGAATACAGTGTCCCATACCACCGTATTCGGCTCACAAGTTTGGTTGCGCAATGGTCACTACGGGGAGGCACATGGCCCCAGGTAGGCGACGCTCGACTACGGTGTCCCATACCACCATGCTATCGTCTTACATGGTCTACGAGTGGTTGGTACCATGGTTAAAAGGGGTTTCACTGGTAAGTTTGGTACCCTAGGTTCAAGCAGTAGCGTCCAAACAGGGTGAACATGCATAAGGCAGATCGGGTTACTTGACGAGCTCAACTAGCACGATCGCCCGTTGAGCTGCACGACATGAAGTGCATAAACAACTTCGTGTGGCCTAGCCACTGCCGACAGGCAACGCACGACTCGAGTTCGTCGAACACATCCCACATGGCAAATGAATCTCAGCCACGAATTCAATCCCGTTACCGATTGCCTGGGCCATAAGCATAGCCCCAAACACAATCAATTGCAGATAGATAAAGCAGTAATGGATCAAGATTCAACTCATACAATCAAGATCTGGTATTATCCGTTTAAGGCTGCCAGGGTTGTTGCACGCACTCGTTGCTCCGCTCCCCCATCACCCATGACGGATCATACAACGTAAATATAAATTCAACATATGCATTACATAGATAAAATCATAAAAGCAGTTGAGCATATTATGAATCACAACACAAGCATGAGTTTGTACATGTTCAATTCCTAATCACACAACTATCAAAGGAGATCATACACATACTTAAAAGAGGTTGAGAATCATATCTCAACACCCTTATACATTACAATTTGATAACTACTACTCATTCAGACATTTCAAGAAACACTTAAACAAACATACATCAACATACATGACATATGTCGATCACATAGGCATTAGGCCAAATCCTTTCACTAGGGAGTTGCCCCAACCATAACACGCGTACAACCACGACGGATAGTCATGGCAAGCAGGAATCCAAGTTCCATATTCATTCAGCTATTTCCACAAACACTTGGGCCACAATTTTAGCATATATAGTGTATATTGGCCGTGGCGTGACTTAGGGCAAATCCTTTCGTCAAAGGGGAATCGCCAATACATCAATCATGAATCCATGACAATTAGTCATGGCGAGCACGAATGAGAATTCTATACTCATTCAGTCATTTTCACAAACACTTAGAATACACTATTATAACATACATGGTGCATGTTAGCAAACAATATATTAGGGCTATCCATTAGCCAAGCAAGTATTTTATCCGTGTATACCATAATCATACAGCAAATAATCATGACAATTGCATTTCCAAAATTTACACATATGCGGTATTTCTAGAATACACAATTTCAACATACGTAGTATTTACAAGCGAACATATATTTCGGCGATTCCTTTCGCCAAATTAGTATTTTATCCATATATTGTATAATCATACATTAAATAAACATGTCAAATATTTTTCCAAAAAAAATACGTATACGGTATTTCTACGTATACCTAGAGTATGTGAAATTCCATATTCTACAACGTTAATCGAAACAGGAAATGGAAAGCACTTTGTACATGTGCAATTGCATGCAGATCATGAATCTATCATTATCTGACATTGAAAGCATTGAAAACTGTAACCTATACACCTAAAGTCCTCACCTTTTGTCATAGAATCGTAACGGAGTCGATAGGTTTGCTAAGCTTCCATATTCGGCAGTTTGGCAACCTATAAAACGAAATAGGTTAGCTATTTCACAACCTACAACAGTCTAAACCCCAAAATAGATTAGGGTTAGGGTTTCTTACCTAGAAACGACGCCGGAAACGCCGGGAAAGGCGTCAAGAAAGGGATGGTGCAGCCCGTGTGGTGGCAGGGAACGATAGTAGGGAGATTCTCCCACTTCTCCCTCACTCTCTCTCTCTTTCCCTCTCTCAAATCCCAAATTCGTATGGCTGCCATGAGAGAGGGTTTAAGGTCCTTATATAGTCTCAAAACTCACCGAAATAGACTCCAGTTCAAGGGTTACTGCTAATATAGGTATTTCGTCACTTTTCCAGCTCAAAAGAGAGGTTCTGGTGGCCCTCCTTGAGCCAAACGTCAGACTTAAGCTCACCACACATGGATCTATGTGGGATTACGTTTTCGACTCGATCGGATCTCCACATCGCACGTGGCGGACCACTTTCAGTTCAACGGTCAGTGGGCCACGATCCGAAATTCCAAGTACATGTAAATGTTCCTGAAATTTTTCTTAATCCGAGGGTGTAATTTAGTCTGATTCTGACGGTCAGGTTGCTTAATACTGATGCGCAAGCGAATGGTGCCAGATCACTATTCCAGATATTTATTTTGGAAAGGGAATAGTGTTTTTCACACTCCCTCGCTCCGGATCCAAACGAATGGCCGTGGGACATCGGCTAGACCTGATTTTCGAGATGATTGTCAAGCCCAGTGAGGCGGTCCTAGTTCCTTAACTTCGTGTTAATCGGACTTCCGATGTGCGGTCTAGACCTAATACGAAGTTTCATTTCCTTTCCGAGAGCAGCGGGTAGTGGTAATGAGTTGGTTCTAAACTTTGGGGTAACCTAGAGTCACTGATTTTGCAAGTTTTGGGTCTTGCAGATCGTATTTAAAGTGATCTCAATGGATTTCATGGCTAATCGAGTTTTGCACTTAGTTAACTTTGTTAAATTTCTAAAGGATTTAATCCTAATTGATTTCCGGTCAAGGTGGTACTTAGTCCTTTGCAGTAATGTTTAGATTAAGTATTGTTCTTCATTACCTAAACTTTAAGATAGTGTCTAGGGCGAAAGTGCTTTGAAAAATTGAAAGCACAAGGTAGTGAAGGGTGGGATTTGTGAAGAAAATGGTTTGAAAAGGGATTTGAGGCTTTAATTGAGCGTTTGGGAAGTTAAACCGTGTTAGGATTGACCCATCGCCTAAGGACGTCTAATTCCAGGTTGACAAAAATCCCGGATGTTACATGTAGTAATCCTACATGTACCGCGCACTCATATGGGTAACTCCTATCAGTGAGTCTCGTAAATAATCTGCCCAATAGCATATGCTATGATCAGTCATTACTCATTCAAGCATACATATGATGTGTATGGCATGAGTCATGGAATTATACTAAGCATGTTATAAAGTGATGAACTATCCTTATAATGGAGATGGGCCTAGACGACCTACACACAACAAGTATGGGCCTATCAATGGGCCCTAGGGAGAGTCATAATGTGGACATTTAACCAATAATATTCTTATAATGTGGACGTTAAACCATCATTTCTCCCAAGGCATGGCCTGCCATAAACATCATTACATAAAACATGGTGGAATCGCATATTACAATGGACCTTATATACATCCCATTGGGACTCAACCCATGGGCCTCAAATACATCAAATGGGCCTGTATCGCATGGGCCTCATATATATCAAGGTGGGCCTCAACGGATGGGCCACAAATACATCAAAATAGCCTCATCAAATCCCCAAAAATAATTACATTGAAGGATCATTTGGACCATACCACAATTAGTAGTGGGGATAATAATTCTCACTGTTAAACAAATCACAGGGCCCACCATAAAGTTTATTTTCCACCCAGCCTAATCATAAGGTCTTAAGGACCTGGATTAAGAGGGAAAACAAATCCCATATTAATCTAAAACTTCCATGGCCCCCAAGGGTTTCAATGGTGTACGTTCAAATCCCACTATTTCTTTATGGTGTGGTCTGCCAGATCAAAGGGCTGGACACATCATGGTGTGGCCCACCGTGATGTATTTAAGATCCAACCTATTCATAAGTTAACATAGTGATAGATGAAATGAAGACAAATATCAGCTTAATTGGGAACTACTGTGGCCCTTAGAAGTTTGAACGGTGGTGGTCATTGTCCACTATTTCAATGGTGGGGTCCACTTGAACTTAGATCTGACTCATTCTTTACCTCATAACGTAAAATTATATCTCAAAATGGTTGGACAGTATGTAGCATGATGGGCCCCACTGTCCAAACAGTGGACGGTATGGATAAAACAAATACATCATGTGGGTGGGTCCCACCGTCGGTGGTGTGGACGGTGCAGATAAAACACATACAGTGGTGGGGCCAGTGGCTGGGACCCACGGTCCTTGCCCCCTTCCGTCCACAGTGCAGCAGGACGCTGCTACGCAGTAAAAGTAGTGCCTGTTGCTCAATGTATATATATTTAAAAAAGAAAACAATTTTTCTGAGGTTTTTCGTAGGTGGGGCCTGCATCAAGCGGATCCACTCCAACCATTGGATTCTATGGCTCAAAACCGTCCAAATGAGCCCAATATTCATGGGTTTCGGTGCATAGAAACATAAGGGTGGGTCCTAACAGCCTTTAACGGTCAATATCATTGTTTTCTATGGTATGGCCCGCTTGATTATCGGATTGGCCTCATATTTTGGCTTAATGCCTAAAATGAGATGGGGAATGGAATGGACAGTGTGGATTAGACTCATACATCAAGGTGGGGCCTGCATGAGCAGCCCACCAAAAACTTGTTGAATCAAGCTGATTTTTTTTTTTCGGTTAGCCGGTCAGCACACCACACGGTCAGTTCACACTTCACTATGTGCCACGTCCAGCGTCCCTAGATATTGGATGGTTTGCTTACAACACATATAAAGGTGGACCCCACCTATGGATGTGTTGCCTTGGTGGGCCACCCAAATGGCCGGATGGTGTGGATGAAACATACGTCAAGGTGAGATCCATCTGAGTGGGCCACACAGCCACATCATCACATAAAAATGAAAAAGAGAGGGAAAGAGAGAGAAGAAGACACGTGCGATGGAGGGACCCCGACACTATGGGCCCTCCCTTTCATGCATTCAATCATACATCAAGTGGGTCCCAATACATGTGGGCCCTACCAAATTAAAAATCAACGGTGAAGATTCCTTCTCCATCAAAATGGAAGGTCTACATGACCTCCTTCAAACTAGAAAGTAAACATCATGATGAGGTCCATGGAGAATGACCCCATCGTGGAATGATCATGAGAGTCATAGTGGGCCATCGGCCACATCAAGGGTCTAAAGTGAGATCCATACCATCAATCGGTAGGCCCCACTTGGCCCATTATCAAAAGAATGAAATCTATGCCTATAGAACATCCATCGTTCGATCTTCTTGGTCTGATAGAACTCTGAACTCCTTGTGTCTCACTTTGATGGAGGGTGATGAGAAATGAAGGGGTATGATGATGGATCTTGGGGTAGGAAGTGGACCACACACATTACGCTTTTCTCTCCATGGAAGAGCTTGGAAGTCCACTTTTTTTTGTTGCTTGAAAATTGTGAAGAGAAAGAGAGAGAGAAGGGGGTGGTTGTATGAGAGGTGATGGGTGTGAGTGATGGATGTGAGTTGATAGGTGTACTTGACATGTATGGAAGTGTAAGAGAGAGAGAGGGAGAGAGTTGACTTTGGGGTTGCTCTTGTACTTGACATGAGGTGATTGATTGATTGATTGAGTGATTGATTAATGGGACATGTTGTAGAAATTTCTTGGGATTGCAACATACGGTGTTTTCTTCGAACTGAATACAGGCCCACATCTCCTGGCCAGGGTATCGGATCGGTATGCAAGACGTGGCGTTGGAACCACGGCGATGGTGCGGTCGCAATGATACAAGTCTAGATTGAGCTGACTCAAATCTATGGGATACGACTTAGGGTCGCGCGCAAACGTCAATTATAGGTCGCGGGTTGCCAGAATTTGACGGGAAGGATCACGGGAGTCTACGGAACGATACGGACTAGGATACGGGCCTTACAAGCGTTGTCAGAAATTGGGAGAATTATCCCATCAAAAAATGATGTCACTAAACCCAATTCTTATCATTGAAGCATTTGATTGATGGGGCATCGATTTCATGGGGCCATTCCTCCAATCCTTTGAAAATATTTACATCCTATTGGCAGTAGACTATGTGACTAAATGGGTTGAAGTGATTCTGTGCCAGAACAATGATTAAGAAACACTCATTAGATTCTTAAAAGAGAATATCCTTTCCCAGTTCGGAATGCCTCGCGCCATCATTAGTGATGGTGGGTTACACTTTTGTAATAAGCCATTTAAAAATTTAATGAAGAAATATGACATCTCACACAAAGTGAGCACTCCATACCACCACCAGATAAGCGGGCAAGTCGAGATTTTCGACAGGGAAATTAATCAAATTCTGGAAAAAAAAATGGTTAACCCTTACCGTAAGGATTGGTCAATCCGCTTGAGCGATGCTTTATGGGCTTACCGTACAACTTTTAAAAACCCCTATTGGAAATTCTCCCTTTAGACTTATCTATGGGAAAGCTTGCCACTTGCCTGTGAAGTTGGAACACAAAGCCTACCGGGCTATCAAAAATCTAAATTTTAATTTGGTCAATGCTGACTCACTACACAAACATTGAACGAACTCGAAGAAATTCGGAACGACACATACGAGAACTCGAGAATTTACAAGAATAGAATGAAGGTGTTTCATGACCAAAACATCCTTCGAAAATCCTTCATAACTGGTCAAAAAGTCCTTCTATACAATTCTCAGTTACATCTTTTTCGGGTAAGGTAAGCTTCGATCTCGTTGGACCGGCCCTTTCACTGTTATGAACGTTTATCCTAATGGGGCCGTCGAGATAAAAAATATGACGAATGACAATATTTTCAAAGTGAATGGACATCGTCTCAAGCCATTTGTTAAGAAGTTTGATTCAGAAGACATGTCCACGCCTCTGACTGATCCTGTGTACCAAGATTAACCTCCTAATCTGATGGAGGTGTTGTTAGATTTATTACTTTCATAAGATTTAGGATTAGGATCGTTTTGTTTTTCAATAAGTTTAATCCTTATGGTAACTCATCTACATGTTGATAACTTCGTAAAAGCTTCAATTCTCCTTCTTCAGACATTACCTTTCCATCACTTCTCCTTTCTTTCTTTGCCTTATGTGCATTGCATGCTTATATCTTTTACATTGAGGATAATATAGATTTTATGATAGGGGTGTCGAGTAGGTAAACTAATTAGTGTTTTCTTAGTCTTTGAGCAAAAGTTTTTGAAAATTTTCAATTTCTCAAGTAAAAGAACTATTTGGGAAACAAAAGTTTGAGTAATTAAGAATGCTTTAAGTATGATAATAACATAGAGATTGAATTTTGAATTATTGGAGTTTAATCAACTAAGTAGACTATCACTTAAGTTCTTTCATTTAATTAATTAAGAGGAAATTTGAATATCATGTTGATCTAAATCACGAGACACGTTCAATTTTCGTTCCATGTATAATGCTAGAATTTCTGATTGTTAGTATGTGAATCGTTAATAGATGTTGAGAATTGAGTCTGAAGAATTTTATCCACCTTAAAAGATGAAAGAACCAGTTAAAAAATAGAGAGATCAATAAAAAGGTCATATATGATGAAAAGATTGGAAAAGAATGAAAAGTCTGAAAAGAATGAAGATGAAAAGAATGAAAATAATGAATGAATAAAAGTGATCGTCGATATCAAATCAAAAATTGGAAAAGAAGGAAAAGGGGATATGTTCAAAATCAGTACTTTATTTTTAATTCATCTGGATATAATGAGTATGGCTAACATTATGAAACGATAGACTTTTCTGGAAAGTAAGTTGGAATTCAGTGAGCACATTAGGAAAAATTGATATATGAATTCATGCTCTAAAAGATGGATGAAGAATTGATTTGATTAATTGATCGTTTGATTCGGCTTTAGGTTTTCAAATTTTCACTCTCGCTTCTTTGGAGTATACTCATTCATACTTGTTTACACAAAAAATTGTTTCTGAAAGAGGTTTAAACATTAAGAATTGAAGATTATGTCACCCATGTTTTGCTTGAGACTACCAAAATGCTGGTTAGGGTGTGTGTTGAGTATCAAATATTGCATATTTCTGCCTATTTATATCTTGGTTTTATAAACATGATAATCCTTAAAGGTATATTTTGTACATGTTTATATTGCAAGGTGAGTTTAAGAGCTTGGATTGAAAAGAATGTTAAATGCATGGATTTGATTCTCAAGAATCACCAAGGCAAGGGATGGATCTTATGAGACCAAGATTGAAGATTTCAAGACCCCAATATTCAAGGAAACCAAGTGCTGAAGGAATGAAGTCAAAAGTACAAAGTGCAGAAATTCACAGAATCTAAACTACATTGTTTATGTCATCGACCACCGTTCGATGACATTGAAGCCAATGTTCGATGATATTGAACACGGGTAGATGACATCAAAGAATTACATGAAAATCGAGCTTGGTCGATGGGCAAGTTGGATGCAGTTTTTGATGACATCGAAGCCATGTTCGATTGCTCGAAGACCAGTTCGATGACATTGAAGGCAGTTCGATGACATCGATATTTTTGTGCATTTTTTAAGCAACTTGCTAGAACATTATGGACACATTCTCGATTACTTGAAGGCAATTCGATGACTGTAACACCCTGAAAATCGGGGTCGAGTAGCAACTCAACACCCGAGTTCCAAAACATCACTTATGCAACACAAATGCTTATAATTGAATGTTGTCGGTGTTAGTGCAATAATCATGAGTGGGATTATACCAAAACAGTCATTCATACTCCAGATCAAGTTATAAAATGCAAGCGGAAGACTGAAAGAGGTAAACAAATGTATATAAAATCAAAAATGTCATAATCGGTCTCCAGAGTATGAACACCTTACTGAGTCACCATATACATGTATTTGTTTCAAAAATCAAAATGACAAAATGGTACAACTATGCTGATACACCCTGTAGCCCCGTCATCTGAATGGCCTAAGCGTAGCCACCAGACAACTGCATGTAGGAGAACTCATCCTGATCGTCATAGTAATCAAGCTCAACCTCCTGTGAATCGTCGACACCTGCATCTAAGACAGAGTCTGGTGGGGTGTCGAGAACACCGTCCCGTAACGTGGGAGTGAGTAGCTAACTCAGTGGAACAATAAAGCATAGGTTAACATGTTATCAATTCAGTCAAGCAGTAATGATAAAGCAGTAAAGTCAAATACTCCTAAATACTCTTATTAATGCAAGTATGAAAATGTAGTCATGATGCATGCCCTCACCAACATACTCCCTCATGCGATACCATCTTACGTCCACGGTATCGTTCATCCCTCAGTGCCCCACATTCCAGGCACATGCAGTGTAATGATGAGCATGATTACCGAGTTGTTATTAGTTCATTTCAAACAGCAGTATTGGGAAACTAAGGTACCTCCCTTGTATTATTCCCAAACATGATCCATTCTAGGGTCGTCAATCCTAGATAATCTCGTACGATGATACGGTTCTAGGTTGCTGCAAGGACTGCCAGGGCTGTTACACGGAATCGTTGCACCACTCCCCCATCACCTTATCAATACAGGCCTAGTTTATACTCTGTTTACTACGGGAAGGCTCGTCGTCTCTCTGCAGATTCAGAGTATGCTCGAGGTCACTACATCGGGTACGGTCAGGGCTGTCAGGCTGTTACACGAAATCATTACACCACTCCCCCATCACCATCAAAGCAGTATAGGCCGACAGCTCGAATACAGTGTCCCATAACACCATATTCGGCTCACGAGTCTGGTTGCACAATGGTCACTACGGGGAGGCTCGTGGCCCCACCGTAGGCCGACGGCTCGACCATGGTGTCCCATACCACCATGTCTGGCTCATGAGTTTTAGCGGATCGAGGTACAACGGTTAACGGGATTCCACTGGTAAGCTTGGTACCTTAGGTTCAAATAGAGGCGTCCAAACATGGTGAACATACATTAGACAGATTGAGTTACATGATGAGCCTGACTAGTACGAGCGCACAACTAATTGAACGACATGAAGCGCAAGCACTTCGTGTGGCCTAACCACTGCCGCCAACCAAAGTACGACTCGGGTTCGTCAAACACATCCTACATGGCGAAATGAATCTCAACCACGAACTTAAGTCTGTTACCGATCACCTGGACTATAACATAGCCCCAATCACATTCAATCCATAACCAGAAGTATATAGAGTAAAGCAGAATAAACAAAATAATTCAAGCATGTTAACAAGCATGTTATAAAGCACAAGGCACGCAGAAAATACAAACACATATATTTCACAAGTAAGCAATTAATTTAACAAACTTGCATGAAAGAAATTATACACATCACTACGGTAGTTGAGAATCCTATCT
>JAJHSJ010001669.1:0-32349 GCA_021015155.1 Magnolia officinalis | reverse complement strand
AACATATATAAACTATGGTAAGTCTCCAGAGTGTGATCATGTTACCAGGTTAAAGAATTACAAGTATAATTTCAAAATATACCAAAAGGTGTAGTGTCATCTAGTCAACATTCCTGTAACCCCATCGATCAAGGCACGGCTCACATGAAGCCGAGAAAATAACATATGCAAGAAAGTGTCCTCATCGTCGCAGAGGTCTGGCTCCGCCTCACAAGCATCGCCAACACCTGCAACTACAACAGGGTCTGGTTGGTGTTTAAAAACACGTCCCGTAACGTGGGAGTGAGTGATCAACTCAGTGGAACAATAAAGCATAGGTTAACATGTTATCAATTCAGTCAAGCAGTAATGATAAAGCAGTAGTAAATCAAACATTCTAACTACTCTTATTAATGCAAGTATGAATGACATGATGTATGCCCTCACTGACATACTCCCTCATGCGACACCCCTATCGTTCGCGGCATGCTTCATCCCTCAGTGCTCCACATCTTCCAGGCAATGCAATGCATGATGAGCATGATTACCGAGTTATTATTAGTCCATTTCAAACAGCAGTATGGGAAACTAAGGTACCTCCCTTGTATCATTCCCAAACATGATCCATTCTAGGGTCGTCAGTCCTAGTTAATCTCAGACGATGGTGTGTTTTCTAGGTTGCTGTAAGGGCTGTCAGGGCTGTTACACGGAATCGTTACACCACTCCCCCATCACCCTTTAACGGTTCATCACTATACAGATACAGGCCTAGTTCATACTCTATACACTGCGGCAAAACTCGTCGTCTCACCGCAATTCAGAGTATGCTCGAGGTCACTACAAAGGGCTGTCAGGGCTGTTACACGGAATCGTTGCACCACTCCCCCATCACCTTATCAATGTAGGCCGACAGCACGAATATAGTGTCCCATACCACCATAATCGGCTCACGAGTCTGGTTGCTCACTGGTCACTACGGGGAGGCACGTGGCCCCAGCGTAGGCCGACAGCTCGACCACGGTGTCCCATACCACCATGCCCGGCTCATGAGTCTTAGCGGATCGAGGTACCATGGTTTAAAAGGGATTTCACTGGTAAGTTTGGTACCCTAGGTTCAAGCAGTGGTGACCCAAACATGGTGAACATACATTAGACAGATCGGGTTACTTGACGAGCTCGGCTAGCTTGAGCGCACAACAAGTTGAACGATATGAAGCGCATAAGCACTTCGTGTGGCCAACCACTATCGCCAACGAAGAAGTACGACTCGGGTTCGTCGAACACATCTCACGTGGCAAATGAATCTCAGCCACGAATTCAATTCGTTACCGATTGTCTGGACTATAATCATAGCCCCAAACACAATCAATTGCAGATAGATAAAGCAGTAGTGGATCAAGATTCAACTCATACAATCAAGGTCTGGTATTATCCGTTTAGGGCTGCCAGGGCTGTTGCACGGAATCGTTGCTCCACTCCCCCATCACCCATGACGGATCATACAACGTAAACATGAATTTAAACATATGCATTACATAGATAAAATCATAAAAGCAGTTGAGCATGTTATGAAGCACAAACACAAGCATGAGTTTGTACATATTCATTCCTAATCACACAACTATCCAAGGAAAACATACACATAGTAAAAGAAGTTGAGAATCATATCTCAACTCCCATACATTACAATTTGCTAACTACTACTCATTCAGACATTTCAACAAACACTTTAAAAGACATACATCAACATACACGACATATGTTGATCACACATAGGCATTTGGCCAAATCCTTTCACTAGGGAGTTGCCCCAATCGTAACACGCATACACCCACGACGGATAGTCATGGAAAGTAGGAATCCAAGTTCCATATTCATTTGAACATTTTCACAAACACTTGGGCTACACATTTCAACATATATAGCGTATTTTGGCCGTGGCGTGATTTAGGGCACATCCTTTCGTCAAAGGGGTATCGCCAATACAACAATCATAAATCCATGACAATTAGTCATGGCGAGCACGAATGAGAATTCTATACTCATTCGGTCATTTTCACAAACACTTAGAATACACTATTTTAACATACATAGTGTATGTTAGCAAATCATGTATTAAGGCTATCCTTTCGCCAAACAAGTATTTTATCCAATATAATATATTCATCAGCAAAATAATCATGGCAAACACATCTCCAAAATGTATACGTATACGGTATTTTCTAGAATACACTATTTCTACATACATAGTGTATATTAGCAAAACATGTATTAGGGCGAGTCCTTTCGCCAAACAAGTATTTTATCCATATATATATATTCATACAGCAAATAATCATGGCAAACATATTTCCAAAATTTATACGTATACGGTACTTTCTACAAATACCTAGAGTATGTAGAATTCCATATTTTTCATCTTTAATCGAAACGGAAAACAGACGGCACTTTGTACATGTGCAATTGCATGCAGATCATGAATCTATCATTATCTGACATTGAAAGCGTTGAAAACCATAACCTATACACCTAAAGTCCGCACCTTTTGTCGTAGAATCGTAACGGAGTCGATAGAACTGCTAAGCCTTTGTATACGGCAGTTTGGCAAACTATAAACGAAATAGGTTAGCTATTTCATAACCTACAACTATCAAAACCCCAAATCAGTTAGGGTTAGGGTTTCTTACCTAGAAACGGAGCCGGAATCGCCGGGAAAGCGATTAGAACGAGGCAGTTAAAACGTATGCAGCAGCAAGGAAGAGTGGCAGGGAGATTCTCCCACTGCTCCCACATTCTCTTTTCTCTCTTCTCCTCTAGGGTTTTCTCTCAAATTGTATGGCTGCCATGAGAGAGGTTTTAAGGTCCTTATATAGCCTAAAAACTAACCGAAATAGACTCCAGGTCAAAGTATACTTAGGTTATAACCAAAGCGGGTCAGTTTCAGCTCAACGGAGGACTTCTGGCGGGCCTCCTTGAGCCAAAGGTCAGACTTAAGCTCACCAACACCGGATCTACGTTCTATTAAGTTTTCGTTTCAGTGGAATTTCCAGATCACGCGTGCGGACCAGTTTCAGTTCAACGGTCAGCGGATCTCGATCGGAGATTCCGAGTACATGTAAATGTGTATGAAATTTTCCTGATCCGAGGGTGTAATTTGGTCTGATTCTGACGGTCTGGTTGCTTAAAATTGATCCGCAAGCAACACGTGCCAGATTACTATTCAAGATATTTTATTTTGAATTAATTTCACATTTCTCACACTCTTCACTCCGAGCTCAAGCGAATAGCGCTGGGACACTATCTGGATTTGATTTCCGAGATGGTTGTCAAGCCCAGCAAGGCGGTCCTAATTCCTTAACTTCGTGTTAATCGGACTTCCGACGTGCGGTCCAGATCCGATACGGAGTTTCGAGATGCTCCCGAGAGCAGTCAGGTAATGAGATTGATCCTAGATTTTAGGGTAACCTAGCGTCAATGATTCTACAAGTTTTGGGTCTTACAATCGTATTTAAAGTGATTGGTGCTAATTTCACAGGCACTCTAGTTTAACACTAGTTAAATCTCGCCTAATTTCTAAATAATTTAGTCCTGAGTGATATCGGTCTGAGGTGGTACTTAGACCTTTGTTGCAATGTTTAGTTTAAGTATTGTTCTTCATCACCTAAACTTTAAGGTAGTGTCTAATGTGAAAGTACTTAGAAGGATTTAAGGAACGAGGTAATGAAATGTGAGATTTGTGAAGAAAATGGTTTGAAAAGGAATTAAGACCCTTGAGTTGAGTGTTTGTGAAGTTAAACAGGAGTTAGGATTGTCCCATCGCCTAAGGACGTCTAATTCCAGGTTGGAAAAAATACTGGCTGTTACACTTATACTGTGGGCCCCACTATATGGTGATCCAGAACCCGCCTTTCCACTAATTGGATTGGTCACAGATAGGCCACAAATGCACGAACCAAGTCCTAACAGAGTTTTCTTTTTTGCTAGAATAAGGAATGGATTTCTAATTTCCGTGCGTTATAGAAATATCATGATATTTTCTGATTAAATCAGCTTAATTTGGTGCGAAATATCATGATATGGGTCCTACCAAACGCACCATAAGCTAGCAAATATCATCACAGTTGCGAGTATTCCATATCCAAACCACTTATCATGTGGACCCCATCCCACTATATAGTGACACAAAAACCAGCCTCTCCATTCATCAGATGGGCCCCACATGCGGTGCATGAACGAGTGCAAACAGAGCTTTTAGCTTCTGTTGTTGTTGCAGAACCTGACCTGCATAGGATGGTGTTTTGATCTTCCAATGTTTCAGTATATCCAAACAGCCATCTATCAAAATTCAAATCCATGAACTAAGCTTACCGTCTTTTATTATTTGCATTCGGTGTATTCAGATTACTAATACATACATAAATTTGCATCCTGTTCATGTGCAGTGGGCCACCTTCCAAATCAACGAATCGAAGAAAACAAAATCCAATTTCGATCAGCAAATCTCGATTGGAGCACCATCCCATCCATCCAAACAGGCCAGCAGTGGATGGATGAGCTTCCCATCATTGATCGCGACAAACACCTTATCAAAATCCTCTCCCAGAGACAGCATATTAGTACCTGACAGGAGAGATGTCTTTAGCTCCGATCTCACAAACTGATACAACGGGTATGACCGGCACTCCTTGATCTTGTTGGGTATAGCGGGAATCCCAGCATCAACCGCATTTCTGGTGGATTCAACTTCATTAGGGAGATGGGTCTTCAGCTCTCGTTCAAACACAACAATCTTCTGGAGAATCGAAGCCCCACCATCCTTCTCTCTATCCTCCATGGCCCGCTCAACAAGCACCTGCCTCAACTTCTCCATCAATGGATAGGTCGAGCTACATGGATTATCAATGTAAGTAAAAACATGCTTGGATTCAACGACTCTGATTAGATCCTTCTCATAAAACCTAGATTCAAGAAGCTCGCCATGTGTACTAATAGCCA
This sequence comes from Magnolia officinalis, assembly GCA_021015155.1. Classification (NCBI taxonomy): domain Eukaryota; kingdom Viridiplantae; phylum Streptophyta; class Magnoliopsida; order Magnoliales; family Magnoliaceae; genus Magnolia; species Magnolia officinalis. The sequence continues at coordinate 27,375 of JAJHSJ010001669.1, read as the reverse complement.
GCGCTCGCTTTGCTGCCTGACCTACCACCTGCTTCACTGTATGTTTCAGATTCTCCTCGGCATGCCGGAGATCGATAGCTTGACACAGAGCGACAATGTACGTCGCCGACATGAGTTTAAGTATCTCGACGGCTTCAGCCGTCTTCCGCGATGAGATCAAACCCAGCGAATTCACGTCTTGATTGTGCTGCTTGGCACTTTGGACGTGGTTAGTGACTGGATTAGCTAAAAACTGGAGCTCTAATGTGTAAGCCACCATGGCGATTTCTGCACCTTTGAATCCATAATCCAAGCTTGGGTCTGACCCACCAGTGAGATTCGACGGCAGGCCATTGTTGTAGAAGTAGTTGACAAGCTCAGAGAACTGAGCGAACATGAGCAATAAGACTCCTATCAGGTGGGCCACACATGATAATCAGATCTGACCGTTGGATTATTCAGATTGAGCGATTCAGTGGGCCCCACTTCAATTGTGATCATTTTAAATAGGTTTGGGGCGGGACGCTTGAACCGATGTCCCTATACTCGGTTATTAAGACAGATATGGAAACCTACGGTGTGGAGACCCTAGAGGGAGAAGTGTGATGGGGAAGCTTCTACCCCTCTTTACTATATATTGATGTCTTAGTTCCCTCACCAACATATGAGAGAAACTCTAGTCCCATTGAAGGTTCTCCTAAAGGTGTAAGGTGCGCCGGAAGATCAAGATTCCTGTCGGCGGAATGTTTTCCTAATCAGGTATGCTTTCAGTTTATAGTTTTGAATCTCCATTGTTGATGCATAGGCAATCCGTCAATTCCGCAATACAGAAAATAACATTTGGTATCAGAGCCTACTATGCATCACTTTGGTGTTTCGAGGTTCACCATGTCTATTATGGTCGTCAGATTACACAGTCATTGTCGACAGTGGTTGGATGATTTGAAACCTCATCGTTTTTTTTGGAAGTCATGGCAATTAGTTTTCAGAGGCAACGACCACGTCAATGGATCAGACCAGGAGTCGATCCAATGTTTGTGGCAGACATGCCGATTGCAACTGTGGACAGATGACAATCTTGCTTCTCTGTCTAATCCAGCGCAGGGTCTACCATAGGTGTGGGTTTCCTGCTGCCACTTTCTAAAAAAAAAAAACCACCGTCATCAGCGGGGTTTTCTTCCCTGGCAGCGGAAACAAGGCCTCTGGCGGACGGTCGCCGTTTTCTTGAGAAGAGGGCAATGAGAAACCCACCCAATCGTTGCCGGCAACCATGACCGACGATTGCAAAACCCAAACCCATATCTCTCCTGGCACCAGCGATGACGGCTGCGTTTCACCATTGAAAACGGTGATTGTCATCGTCTTCTCCAGCAATGTCGAGCAACAACCATGGCGTTTGGGGTTTTGCGGCCGACTCGTATTGTGCATACAGCTAGGGTTACTGGACGCTTTCAGTTTATAGTCTTGAATCTCCATTGTTGATGCATAGACGATCCGTCGATTCCGCAATACAGAAATAACATGAGCTTCCCAATCGCTGCGATCGACAGTCTCGTGTTGTCCATGGACACACCGATCGGTGTTCCTTGGAAGTTTCCACCATGCAAGGCAATGTTCCTGGAGACATCAATCAGTGGATTTTCGTTGACGGAATTGATTTCTCGTTGGATGGATTGTGTGGCTGATCTGATTACTTCAATGGGGGTCCAAGCCACTGAGGAGATGTCCTCAGTGCATACCTGTCTTGCTTGGGTTTCTGAAGTGGGTCCATTTCATGAAGCTTCTGAGCTGCTTTCATGTAAGAGCTTCCTTCCAGCAGGTGGGCCATGATTGCAGCAGCCTCGATCTGGCCAGTATGGTGTTTCAGCTGGTGTGTCAGACGATCAGCGAATTCCGGCTTCCCGTTCATCACCTCACAGAAGATTGCTGATAGGACGATGGCAAGGACGATGAGGATGTTTACATCAAAAAGCCCTGCGATGTATGATCACGGTACAAGATCACCGGACGCAGTGATTGTTCCACGGAGCGGGAGAATCGGTGTGATCCGACCGTTCAGTAGCCCGATGATGGCCTCAAGGATCTCCCATCGGATGCCAGAGTAGCCTCGTAGTGGAGTGTTGGCACGTACCAGCATGGCGAAATGTGTGGTGGATACCGGCAATGGCTCGATTTTTTCAAAAACGCCAGCGTTGAGGAACCGGATTAGCTCCTTCTGCAGTGCACCGGGCTGGTCGGTTCTTCGGTGGGATGTCGCGCCGAATCCAGTGGTCACGCCGTAGCTATCTACACCTTTGGATGTGCTGTCTGTCACCCATTGGCAGATTGCATCGACGGATGGACGGTTTTCAACGGCTAGATCGACACGGATGTTTGTTGAACGTGTGATTGCTGTCACACGGCCCACCATAAGTCCGGACCCTGCCAGCTCTATACGTGGGGCCTGAAATTCGGCCATCATCTGTTTGACTTGGTCCAGATGGCTGCATCTGGGTGGCTCGACTGATGCACCCCAGTTGAGGGGGTCACCAGCTGGAGAAAAACATGGGGTCACGGTTGTACGGGAATTTGTGTAGATTGGGATTGAGAAATTTCCCATTTCTGTTTTTGGGTGTTTGTTGTGAAGGAAATTTCAATCGGAGAGATTGAATTTCCTGACCGGATAAGCTGGATTTGTGGTGTTTATATAGGTTTTAGTGGGGAGGGATTTCTTGGGTTGAGTGGGCTGGATATTGTTGGTTGGAGATGGATGCTAACGGTTGGATTTGGTGGAAGTGCCTTGTGGTGTCACGTGGCGGGTGTGTGGGGCACGTTAGAGCGTGCAGTCAAAACCCATGTTTTGGGGTTTGGAAAGGTGGGTTTTTTTCGAGAGAAATTTACGACGGTGAACCCCACCTTTTATCCATTGGATATTCTTCGAGCAATACAAGCTTAACATACACACTTATACCTCCCTGTACGGACAACAAATTTCGAGGCGAAAATACCTCTCCTTTTCAAGGAAATGGATTGGGTACTCCTCTTGCCACCCGCCAATAGCGGATCCTCGGTGGTCTATGAGCCCCACCATGATGTATTCTTTCCATCCAGGCGGTCCATATATTTTTTCCAGATCATTTTATGGTATGAGACCAAAAATGAGGTATATCCAAATCTCAAGTGTACCACATTACAGGAAACAGTGTTGAATGAGCGTCAACCATTAGAAACTCAGGTGGTGCCCACTGTGATGTTGTGAGAAATCCTCCCCATCTAAGTTCATTCATAGGGTCACAAAGACCTGGATGAAAAGGAAAAACAAATTTCATAATGATCCAAAATTTCTGTAACCCCAAAAAGGATTTCAATGGTAAACATTCAATTCCCCACTGCCTTTTACATTGTGGTCCACTTGATAGTTAGATCTATCTAATTTTCATCTCAAGCCTTAATATGAGCTCGCCAAATAGATGGACGGTTTGGATATAACACAGACCTCATGATGGGACCCAAAAAAAAAAAAAAAAAAAAAAAAAAAAAAAAAAAAAAAAAAAAACACACACTCTACGGCACTGCTGCCGAACCCGCAGTAGTCTAGCAGGTATATTATATATATATATATATATATATATAGGGAGAACTTTTTCTCCTTTACATTTTTCTTTAATACGTAATTATGTAAATATGTATATATAAGTATATAAAAATATTTTTCTATCTTTTAATTCATTTCTTTGTCTATGTATTTAACAAGCATATCTCCTAAGCTAGAATGATTTTTTATTTTTTATTTTTACACACGCACATGCACTCACACTAGTGGAATTTCACCACCTATGGATACTCGAACGCTTGACAGGGTGTTGAAACTCTTAAGAGTCTACCACCCAAGCAAGAGTAAGGATCCAAACTAGAATGATTTACTTAATACCACATATGATTTTGGGGTAGGAGAAGCTAATTTAGCCAACCAACCTAGTTATTTTCCAAGATTTCACCGGGTCGATGGTCGAAAATCCATTTCAGAGGGGTAAACAAGAAATTGAGCGAGGCAAACTTGAAATTCAGCAGGGCAAACTAGAAATTCAGCGGGGCAAACATGAAATTCAACGAGGCAAACATTAAATCAGCGGGGCAAACTAGAAATGAGCAAAGAGGAAGGAAATGAAAAATGAAAATGAGCGGGGGCAACCATGAAAAAGAGCGGGGCAACCATGAAAATGAATGGGGCAAGCATAAAAAAGAGCGGGGCAACCATAAAAAAGAGCGGGGCAACCATGAAAATGAGGAGGGCAAGCATGAAAATGAGCAGGGCAAACATGAAATTGAGCGCGAAGCAAACATGAGATTGAACGGGGCAAACAAGAATGATGCATACTCTGCCCATCGCTAATCCATGATGTACCTGTTGAATGGTAATAATGATAATAATGGACATTGATTTGGGTGGAAAAGGCTTAGAAATAGGATCTTGCATAATGCACCTCCTAAAACATGTGCTGCCCAAGCTCACAATGGAAGCATAACCATCAGTTCTACTGAAATATCGCATCCGCTTGTATTTGATGAGTATGTTGGCCTAAGAGAATTAGCTGCCCCAGGACTTTGAATCCAACCACCCATGGTTCAGACAGAGACCCATCACTCCCCCGCCAACACCAACAACTCAACCCTGACATCGGCAAGAGCCAGCATATGTATTGCAATGCTTAGTTGAGACTTGTTGAATGAGTCTATCTGAGTCCGAGTCTAAAAACCATGCAACCACCTAGTCACAGTAGTAGTAGCAAATATTGCTACTTAGCAACCTCTTCCAAACCAATTCTTAGATATGGCATGTCTTTAAGCTTTTCAATATTTGGCTTGGGAAGGCCTTAAGTCACCCTCACTTGGACCAATCTGCCTCTGACATCAATTATTGAAAAAATTTCCATTCTCCAATGGAACTCAGAAGAAGCCTCCCATGCTTCAATACCACATGTTCAACTGAAAATCGCATCCAAAAGAGACATTTAGCAAAATATAAAATCACCCATTGAGTATGTGCATAGACCACAAGTATACCTAACAAAGTCTTATTGAAAGCATAAAGTCAATTTCATGTTTGCCCCACTCAATTTCATGTTTGCCCCGCTCATTTTCATGCTTGCCCTGCTCTTTTTCATGTTTGCCCGCTCTTTTTCATGTTTGTCTCGCTCTTTTTCATGTTTCCCCGCTATTTTTCATGCTTGTCCTGCTCATTTTCATGTTTGCCCCTCTCATTTTCAAAGAGCTTGAAACTGGTATGGATTCCTTCGTTGCAACTCGAATGCCACAAATCGTTCATGTCATTAGCTGGTTTGATCTACACAAACCTAACTTGGAAAGGCTAGTTATGTGCAAACCTTAGCATTTGGTTGAATATGTAGTTGTAGTCACTTTCCAAATTCACTGGGTGTTTGGAAGGACCTTGAAAAATAAACCCAACTAAGAAGCTTTTCGTTATCTGAGGTTACACCTCAAATAATAACTCTCATTGTTCTAATTGTTTTAACCAATTGTAGAATTCAACTCAAGGGCCAAATGCAGGGCTGAAAATACATGAATAAAGCTTCTCCACCCCAAAATCATATATGGTACGTTAAGTAAATCATTCTAGTTTAGGAGATATGCTTGTAAATAAATAGACACAAAGAAATGAATTAAAAGATAAAAAAATATTTTTATATACTTATATATACATATTTACATAATTATGTATTAGAGAAAAATGTAAGGGAGAAAAAGTTCTCCTTATAAAAAAAAAAAAAAAAAAAAACCGTTGTCAGACTGCCGCGGCACTACCATCGATTTGGCGGCAGGTTCGGCAGCACTGTCGCCGAACCGGCGGTAGTGCCGCGGCAGTTTGTGTTTTTTTTAAAAAAAAAATTTTTGTTATGTTGCTTTCGTGGGTCCCATCATGAGGTCTATGTTATATCTAAACCGTCCATCTATTTGGCCAGCTCATATTAAGGCTTGAGACGAAAAATAAGATAGATCTAACTATCAAGTGAACCACACTGTAAAAGGGAGTGGGGAATTGAACGTCTAACATTGAAACCCTTTTAGGGGTTATAGAAGTTTTGGATCATTATGAAATTTGTTTTTCCTCTTCATCCAGGTCTTTGTGACCCTATGAATGAATTTAGATGGGGAGGATTTCTCACAAATATCACACTGGGCCCCACCTGAGTTCCCATCATAGGACCGTCCATTAGCGCTCATCTTTGCACGCCAGCCAGAGGAAGGCAGGGTATTTTCGTCCTCAAATTCGGTGTCCGTACGAGGAGGTCCAAGCGCGTATGTTAAGTTTGTATTGCTTTATAAAAACCGCTGGATAAAAGGTGGGGTCCATAGTCGTAAATTTCTCTTTTTTCGGTGCAGTTAGTGTGATGGTGCTGCTGGTGGAAGTGGATTGGCTGGTGTACCACACACCAGCTATGTAGCTGCTGTATTAACGTCAGCAAATTCTATGGGTCCCATCATGAGGTATATGTTATATCCAAACCGTCCATCCATTTGGAGATCTCGTATTAAGGTTTAATCCAAAAAATAAGACAGATCCAAAGTTCAAGTGGACCACACTGAAAAAAGCAATGGGAGATTGAACGCCTACCATTGAAACCCTTTTGGGTATCACGCAAGTTTTGGATCAATATGAAATTTTTTTATCCTCTTAATAAATATATTTGTGAGCTTATTAACAGATTGGATGGAAAATAAATGTTATGGTGGGCCCTACAAATTTTTTAACAGTGAAAATCATTATCCTCGCTGCTGCTTTTTTGGTGTGATCCATTTTAGATTTAGATATAAATTTATTTTTTTCTATTGCCTAAAGTTGAATTCGTGGAAAACTATTGTGGACCTAACCATGATAAAGGAAGAAGGGATTGCTCATTTCAATAATCTCTTCCCGGCTGAGGTGTGCGCTACTCTGAGGAATATGCTTGATTGTATCCCCTCTCTCATCTCCTTAGAAGATAAGGATAGGTTAATGCAGGTGCTTTCTTGGGAGGAAGTGAAGAGTGTGGCAATGGATATTCCGGAGGATTCCGCTTTGAGTCCAGATGAATTCTCTGTAGCCTTCTTCTCTTCCTACTGGGACGTTGTTGGCAGTGACATATATGTGGCGGTGTGTGAATCGTTTAGAGGTGGAGCCTTTCCGAGAGTTTTCGAGAGTTCCCTTATACTCCTCATCCTGAAAATCAAGAATCCAGAGAGATTTGGGGATTATTGGCCAATTAGTTTATGCAATTGTGTTTATAAAATCATTGTAAAGATAATCACATTGTGTTTGAATCATCTACTTCTGCGTATTATATCAGAAGAGTAAGGGGCATTTGTGAAAGGCCAAAACATTTAGGAATTTGTGGCTCTAGCAAATGAACTTCTGAGGGAAATAGAAAGGTGAGAGGGAATAATGTGATCTTCAAGCTAGACATGGAGAAAGACTATGATAGGTTGGACTGAGGATTCCTTAAAGTAGTATTATTCCGGCTTGGATTCAATGAGAATTGAGTTAATTTGGTTGAGCGGTGCTGGCCAAATTGTTGGTTCTCTATGCTTATCAATGGGCAAGTGTTGGGTTTCTCAACGCCTCCCACAATCTTAGACAACGGGATCCTTGTCTCCGAGCTTGTTCATCATGGCTTCTATGGTCCTTAGTTGGGGATTTAAGAGCCTGGTGTCGAGGGGTTTTTACCAATCCCTTCACATCCCGCGAGGCTGCCCTATCATCTCTCACATTCTTTTTGCGGATGACACCATATTGTTTGTGAATGGTAACTCATAGTTAGAGTTCCTCCGGGCCTATGTGTAACAGCCCGAATTTTCACGGCTAGAGTTTGTACTCGTGCCTGAGGAAAACCGGGTGTTAATGATGTATAAATTGGATGCTTTAGAAAATCGCACCTTATTATTATTATTTTTATTTACATCTAGATACATTCATGAAGGTAACATTCACAAGAATAAAATCAATTGTATTAATTATATTTAATCAGAATAAAAGAATAATCAAATGGCCTCATAAAGGGAGGTTTATTACAACATCAGAGTTCACAGCGGAAGTATAAAACTAAATAGTAAAACTGTCTTCTTAGTCTTTCAAGATGATCTTCTAAAGGAAAATAGTCCTCTAAGTCTTCAATCTGTACGTCACCTGCACCATCTGTACGGTTGGGAGAGGGTCAATGCCTTACTCATAGTAAAGGTTGTCCTTTAAGATTAACAATAATTCAAGAGTCATATGAGTAATGTAAAGGGTCTGATACGTCCCGTGCTCTACTAACACGAGGGTATCAGTATGCGCAAACAACCTACATGAGATGCATGCCTAGCAAAGTATGTGGGGCTCATCATACGTAGTGATTATCATATTGTGGAATACGATTTTTAAATAACCGGCTCGACCCGCATCCCATAACTACGGATATTACGAGAACACCTCAGAGCGCACAACACATGGGCTGGGTGAATTACGTGACACGATTGTTCATGGAGCGACTATTTGCGAACATCCAATCCCGGGGTGATGTGGAACTACAGTAGAGAATTACCCAACATCAAATTGTGCACCACTACCCGAAGGCTCAAGGACTTACATGCCCCAAGAGGGTCTCTACCCAGAGCGCATTACGTACATGATAGAATATTTGAATCACTAGTTGTGATACATCTTACACATCACTTGCACTTATAGAAAAATTAAACCGAATTATAATGAACATAACTGAATCTGAATCATAAATAATATCAACTGAATTATGGAGGTTCTGGAATAACAAAACACATGCCCAGCCGTAAAGATAGACGACACGAGGCCAAAATAATAAAGAGAGGAATGACAAGGGTCAACTCAACACAAGTAGCAATGGCCAATCATAATCAGAGAAGAGTGACAATGGTCAACTCTATAATAAGGAGAGTGGCAATGGCCAACTCAAATAAAGAGACGAGGCAGGGGCAAGGCTTGCATCCATGGCCTCACATAAATTCAGGAAAATCCCTTATATTTGACATCATGTCGTAAACCTAAATGACCAATCATTATAATGATAATAATGAAATCAATTGATAGGATAATTCTCGAAAAAATATAAACAGGGAAGGCATGATGAATCACATCATTACAGGTATGAAAAGGCATGATAACTCTCATCATCAAGAGTATAAAAAGGCAAGATGAATCATATCATAAAAGTAGGAAAAGGCAGGATAATTCGCATCTTTAAGGCATGGAAGGCAAGATCAATATAATAACTTAAATTAGTGTAAGTTTAAAGGATAAAACCCTCACCTTAACGTCAGATCATTCCCTTGTGTCGTTAAGATTTTGTGAACGCTTTAATGGTTGAATTCTTTGTTTAACAACTGTTCTTGGCCCTACCAACTATTAGTTTTGTGAACTCTCTTTCTGAGTCAACTCGGTTCAACTTGGCAGGACTATAAACTGATTTATAAGCTTGAATTATAAGGGTTATAAGGAGAGATTTCTTTGCGTAACCTTCTTACCTATAGAAAATTAATTCGAACATGGACTCAGATCCGTGACTCGGCGAGTTACTGCACCGCACCCAATGATGCTCGGCCTTTCTTCTCTCTCTCTCTCTCTTATTTTCTTTTCTTTTCTTTTCTTTCTTTTTCTTTACTTTCCTTTCTCTTCTCTTTTCTTTCTTTCTTTCTTCTTCCCTTTTCTTTCCTTTCATTCATTCTTTTTCTTCCTTTCTTTCTTCCTTTGCTGACGGACAGAGGTCCGGACGACGGCTACCGGATTTCTCTCCCTCTCTCGTGTTGCTTTCTCTCTCTGTTTCTCTTTTTTTGCCTTTTTGCTGTACGCTCCACAGCGGTGGCGTGGGGTTTTGTCATCTCACCTGTTCATAATATCACACAGACGGAAATGGATTGGCTACTCCCCTGCCACCAGCCAGGTGGTTGGTGGTCGGTGCTATGTGAGTCCCACCATGAAGTATGTGTTTCATCCATTCCGTTCATCTATTTTTATAGACTTTTTTTATTTGACATCCAATCTGTTGATTAGTTCATACATACCCAGATGAAGAGGAAAAAACAAAGATCGGCTTGATACAAAACTTTTATGGCCCCCAAAAAGTTTTTAATGATCGACGTTCATTCAACACTGTTTCCTGTAAGGTGGTCCACTTAAGATTGGGATATACCTCATTTTTTGTCTCATATGGTAAAATGATCTATAAAAATAGATGGACGGCATGGATGAAACACATACATCATGATGGGGCCCACAGAGCACCGACCATCAGGGATTGGCTGGTGGCAGGGGAGTAGCCAATCCGTTTCCCACACAGACATGGACCCCACAGAGTTTTTGCAGTAGTTACTCAGTACCCAATCCGCTTCCCTTACTCATCAGCAACCGTACCAGCAGGGAAAATATACACCGTACATATGAAGGCCCGCCATTGATGGGGAAAAAAACACGACATTGGAGCATGTGAACCTGATTAGAATTTAATTGTGTTCCGGAAATGATATCATGCTGTGGAATGTTAGTTACCATAAGTTCCAGATTGTCGGACCCACTATTATGTGGAGTTCCATCCAAGCAGTCCATTATATTTGCTCTTCTTGATTTCAGGAGAGTGTATAATCAGGGGGTACAAGGGGCAATTCCAGAAGAGCTCTCAAACCTGACATTGCTGGCAAAACTGTACGGATCCTCATCTCTTTTCCCGTTGTCAATAATGGAGTACTAGTATGAGAAACGGTTTCATGCTTTGGAAGAACGCTGTAGTTTAAACTCAGGCATTAAGATTTTTGTAAAACTGGGGTACGAGTAACTAAGATCAACCGCCCAAATGTTGGGACCCAGTTTAAATACATTTTGGATTAAAACATAGGCTTATTAGCTTCTTGAGTGGCCGTTTGGTGGATATCTAATGTAGTGCTGAAATGAAAGCCATTCAATGGCCTGAATTTCAAGGAAAAGTATTCATTAATCAAAGGTTATGATCATTCAATTAATCCAATTTTGGAGGAGAAATTATCTTCAACTGGGTATTTGTTTCTGGGCCGTTTTCTTTGAGTTAATACATTCCAAGTGTACATATTCTAGGTGCTTGAGTATGGGTGGTCACAATGTCGTAGAGTGAAGTATCGGACGGGACGACTGTGCCAACCAATCCAATCGCGACTCTCCCAAGTATGGAGTGAATAGGCCTGACTCGCGCTAGTGAGGGGCGACTCATGGTGTGGAACTGGATGGGTCGGACCGAATCCAAATCAAACGAGACCCATTTATCTCATCTGATTCATTTAAAGATTGAGACTGGTTGGTTATTGGACTGGGTAGGGTTAATCACATTGCTCTTAATATCTGAAATGGTTGAGCCAGGCATGTTCACAGGCGGGTCTTGGGTTGACTTAGGCCCAGATTCTGAACTATTCCGGCAGGGTGGGCTCAGTCTATTACTCAATCAGGCCCAGATTCTGACCTAGGCTTTTTAAGCTTCTTGAGTGGCCGCTTGGTGGATATTTGATGCAGAGCTGAAATGAAAGTCATTCATGTTAGGGGCCTTGCACAAAACCTTAGGATCTAGCCCTCCATAACAAACCAGAATTATGGATAATAAAGCAATGAAAATAATCAATGCATCAATCACACACTACACAAGAGAATTTTAAGTGGAAAACCCTCAAAGATGTAAAAACCACGGGACCTCGTCCAGATAAAATCCACTATGAAGTAAACGTTTACCTCTTCACTCCCGCAAGAGTGGATGAACAATGAAATAATAAAGAAAACCAGAGAGATCTACTGATTACGAGGACGTAGGAGCGCTGAGATATAGACTGCACCGTAGATGCCTCCACGAGCATAACCTCCTTCTACAAGCTTCCTCTCTCTCTTTCTCCCCCTCTCTCTCACCTTTGATAGCCCTCTTGTGTTTTTCTCATCAACACAACATACCAAAAAAAACCTAGGACTTTTTTATAGTTTAGGAAACTCCTTTCCGTCCTAATTGCGAAAGACTTCGCGATCCCAGTTGCGAAAGGACTACAGGTCAAAAAAAAACCCATCTATTCAATGGTCTGAATTCTAAGGAAAAGTATTCATTAATCAAAGGTTATCATCATTCTATCAATCCAACTTTAAAGAAGAAATTATCTTCACTGGGTCTTTGTTTTTAGGCCGTTTTCTTTGGGTTAATACATGCCACGTGTACACATTCTGGGTGACTGAGTATGGGTGATCACAATGTCGCGGAGTAAAGTATTGGACCGGACTACCTCCTGTGCCATCTAGTCTCGAGTCGTGTCGTGACTCATTCAAAAAATGGAGTGAATAGGCCTGACTCGCGCCACTCATTCAAGTATGGAGTGAGTAGGCCTGACTCACGCCACTGAGGGGTGAGTCATGGGTGGAACTGGATGGGTGGGACTGAATCCAAATCAACTCAGACGAGGCGCATTTATCTCATCTGAATCGTTTAAAAGATTGGGCCTGTTTAGTAATTGGACCGGTTAGGGTTAAGCTCTTTGCTCTTAATACCTAAAAGGGTTGAGCCAGGGATGTCCAGGGGTGGGTCTGGGTTGGCCTAGGCCCGGATTCTGAACTGTTCCGGTCAGGCCAGCCTATTACATGCAAACCCAGGCTAAAATTCTTAACCATTGCCTTCCTGAGTCCTAAGCTCACTCAATCAGGCCCACTATATTATTGGCCCAGAAATTCAATGGATCTACTCCTGGGGAGGCCCACACATGTAAAAAAGCTCTGTTAGTTTACCTAGGGAATCTACAAATTGGCCCCCCACCTGATGAATGGCTTTGGTCTTGTACACGTGTCATGCTTCACCAAGTCTTTCTATGTATTGCAGGGATCTGGCATACAATCGCAGAGGGTTTACTGCCACCATTTATCGGCAATTTTAGGCACCTGCGCTTCCTGTAAGTATCCAATTTCTCTCGCACCAAAATATCGGCTATTGCTGTTAGGCGATCCGGACCACTGATTAATTTCACCGAAATCTCTGAAACATTCATGGATCATCTGATTTTGGGACGGTCCGGAGCCGTCTGATTTTTCCCTTCAAATTTGTGACTATTAATTTACTTGTAACCGTTCATCTGATAAAGCATCAATTGCACTGTTAGAATAACTTGATCAGCTCTATTCTAGATATATGCTCCCATTTAAAGTTTCCCCACAATTTGGATGGTCTGGATAGCTGCACACGAGTGCCACATGATAGGCGGGTCACCACCACTTTCCTAATGGCCGATAGTATATCTGGTGCAACCAGTTGTACGTATCTTATAAAGATTTTCACTTTCATACACGGTGATAAGTCCGATGGTTGATCTGTTGGGCCTGGCCGGGAATTTGCCGCACCAAAAAGTACTGCACCTGTCAGGATGATCCTAGCCATCGATTTCAAGGACTTTTGAGGATGGTAATGAACAGTAATAAATAAAAGTCCACCAATGCCTTCAATTGGTGGCTAGGATACACCCAATGCAACGTGTCTTTATAAATAAATCATCTGCAGACCGTCCTAACCATGGACCCCATCTGGATGGCTCGTACACCAAAACACACTGAGGGGGAAATCGTATCTAATTGTGCAACAGTTGAATATGGAAATCGGACCAGTTTCTTTCTAACCGTCAATTTGTAGCCTCCAGTTGGATGGTTAGGATTATCTGATCAGCATCATTTGGAATATCACGATTGATCTCTGGGGTACGTCAAATGAACAATACAAATCTCATCCGTCTACATGTAATCGCATGTCCCACAGTGACATACGTGTAGGATCGGGGCATGTATTTTTGTCCGCTGATCAGATTGTGAAGATCTTCAAGTCTGAAAATTAGGCCTTTTCACCGTTGGAGTAGTTACGCAACAACTGGATGGCTTTTAAAAAATGCTTTAGCTATAAGTTTGTTTTGTACACCGTGGCCCACTTTGAGCTAGAAGATCTAATCAGTGAGGCCCCCCTTATGGAAAGCTCAGATCTGAGCACCTATGCCATATTCAAAGCTAATCAGTGGGGAATGCCATTGCTGTGGGGAATCCAAACCATTCAAACTTATAGGCTCCACCGTAGATACACCTAGCATGAAAATCAGGCCAAACCTTTCACTAGGTGGGTCGCACCGTTGGAATGAGTAGATAACGGACGGTCTAACTCAACATCAAGGCATGGCCAATTTAATGATCGGACCTGCATAAATTTCGAAGCTAGATGATCTTCATCATGGGACCTAACATTGGCATGGTACGGATTTTCTACACAAGTGGCTGGTTGACAGGAAAGGTTTCGCTGCACCACAAGTAAACTTATTTCCAGCTGCACCTTCACTTCTCAGATGATAGAAAAATGACGAAGGTTATTGCGGAGTTTCCAATTATACTTAGGATTAAATAAATAATTATTAACTTTTACGGCTATAAGCCAAATAACTACTCTGGTTTGCTCCAACTTGATAAATAACCATAGTCTTTACCCATTGATAAATAACAAAACATAATTAATTATTCATTTACAGGGATATAAGCAACAATTACTTCAGTGGTTCGCTCCCACCTGAGATAGGCACTTTGCCAAGTCTGGAACACTTGTAAGTTCTGTTATTTATTTATTTATTTATTCTTCTTTGGAAGTGCCATGGATATGTTTGGAGTTTTTAATTTTCCAACCAACATCATAGTTATTAATAGGCATCAATTTTTATTTCTTCTTCTTTTCTTTTGAGAAGGTTTAAGTCCTACCAGTTAGACAGAATGAATTATTTCCATCTCATCATGTCCTTATAACATCCAACCTTACTAAGAGGTTGGCTGGAGGATAGCCTTGTACGAAAATCATTCCCATCGATTCATTAGGTGGGCTAGACAAAAACAATTTTTAGCATTGGTAATAACAAAATTTAATTAGTTATTTATTTTCAAAAATATTATACGCTACAATATGTTCAGAGGTAACCAATAACAGTTAGTTTTCGTTTTCATTTTTTTTTTTTGTTAGTTCTATTTAATTATTTTTCTTTAAAAATGCCTTATGATATTTTTGAAATTTTGAATTTGCCAACCAACTTAATAGTGGTTATTATACAATAATTTATTTTTCCTTTTCTTTTCAAGTAGGTTTCAAGTTCACCTAGTTGGACCATAAGTTACTATCATGTCCTAATGACAGCCAATCTTCCTAATAGGTGAGGATTGCCTTGCGTGGAAATCATTCTCATCCACTCGCTAGGTGGGCCACGCTAGAACAATAAATTTTAGTAATTGATAAATAACAAAATATAATTAAAAATTTGTTCAGGATATAAGGAATGCTGTCTTCAAGGGTTTTCTCCCCCAGAGGTGTGCATCGAATCGAGTTGGACCGGATTGGTCCAACTTGATTCGGTCGGACGTTTCCATGAATTGACTCGAGGTCGATCGGATTTGAGAGTGAGTCTGAGTCATCTAATTCGGTTCGATCCGTTGCATTATTGGCCTGACTTGAATCGAGTCTGACTCGGTCATAGAAACTGAATCAGATCAGATTAGGTACCGTTCGGAAA
The DNA here is from genome assembly GCA_021015155.1 of Magnolia officinalis. Taxonomy (NCBI): domain Eukaryota; kingdom Viridiplantae; phylum Streptophyta; class Magnoliopsida; order Magnoliales; family Magnoliaceae; genus Magnolia; species Magnolia officinalis. The sequence continues at coordinate 11,844 of JAJHSJ010001669.1, read as the reverse complement.
CTTCTATGACTTATAAAAGAGTTTCAATGGTATATACTCAATCTCCACTATTTTTTGAAGTGTGTTCCACTTGATCTTTATATAGTTCTTATTTTTAGGCTCAAGCCTTAAGACTAGCCTGCCAAATAGATGGACCGTTTGGATATAGCACATACCTTATGATGGGACCCATATAATTTGCTGATGTAAATACAAATATACAATGTAGGTGCAATGGCTTCAGGACGTCTCGTCACGTCAATACGGACGCGGTTTTCCTGGCTTCCGCAGGAAGTTACCGCACTGTAACGTTAGGTGAGGCACCTGTGATGTTTTCGAGAAATCACGGCTAGTGGAATTTCACCCTTTCTATCTATTTTGTGAGATACTCTAGATCAAAACTAAACAGGATCCAAGACTATTTGTTTTTTTTTTTTACAGCCCCACACACTCACGCTAGTGGAATTTCACCACCTATGGGAACTCGAGTCCTTGACCGGGAGTTAACTCCTTGGAGTCTACCACCCGAGCAAGAGTTAAGGACCCAGATCCACGACTCAAGTGGGCCGCAATAAAGGAAAATGTGTAGGGAAATTTCAGCCGTTGAAACGTTCCTGGCGTCTACGGTGATTTTTGCATGCATCTATACCGTTTATAACGTCATTCCTATTGGGATGAAATGAAAACACAAATATTAGCATGATTCAAAGCTTTGTGACGACACGAATATTTCAACTGTAGACGTTCAATCCTTACGTTTTGGCCCACCTGAGTATCGGATCCGGTTCTTTTTTGGCTTATGTCCTAAAAATGAGCTCACGAAAACGGATGAAGGGAGTGGATTTATCAAAAACATCACTGTATGCCCATCTAAGTTCCAAGCACAGTAACTTGCTGCGAGAGGCTTTCGCTAGCGTCCCGTCAATAGACCAGGGCCACGGCTGCTTCCCTGCCACCAGCACGGAGGATGATGGTCGGTGCTAGGCCCTACCATGATGTAGGTGTTTCATCCATTTTTATATATCATTTTAGGACTTTAACCCAAAAACATAGAGGGATATACATCTCAGGTCGATCACAACACAAGAAAACAATAGTGGTGGAATATCCACCATTAAAATCCTTCTAAGGCCTAGTGTACTGTTTATTTGACATCCAATCTATTGGTTAGGCCATAGAAGCCCAGATGAAGGGAAAAACCACAAATAAGCCTGATCCAAAACTTGTATGGCTCCCAAAAGGTTTTCAATGTTCGACGCTCATTCATCGTTGTTTCCTGTAATGTAATGTGGTCCATTTGAGATTGGTGTATATCTCATTTTTGGTATCATACCGTACAATTATATGAAAAAAATATATGGATAACATGGATGAAACACATACATCATGGTTGGGCTCGCATATCACTGACCACCTTTCATTGGCTAGTGGCAGGGAAAGTAGCCAATCCGTTTCCGCCAGAACTCGGCGCCTGCGTCCCGCCAATACACTAGAGCTCAGTCAGAACTCGGTGCCTGAGGCGCTCGAGCCATGAGGTGAGGGGATACAGTGGTTGGTGCTCCATCGACACTACCATGATGTATTCATCTCATCCACACTGTTCATCTATTTTTCTAGATTATTTTATAGTATTAAATAAAAAATGAGGTATATCCCAACCTTGAGTGGACGACATTACAGAAAGTGCGGATCAGTTCGGTTCGGTTTGGCTCGGCTCGGATTCAAACGGATTGGATTTCGGATCGGTTTGATCGGAATTGCCGCTAGTCCGAACCTGATCCGATTAACAGTCGAATCTTCCTAATCCTTCTCAAACTTGACCGATCCAAGCCATCGGTTCTATTTGAATCGGGTCGGATCGGGTCGGATCTCCCGGGTCGGGCCCTATATGCCCAGCTCTACTCTCACCTGAGTTGGGAATCCGTCGAGCCTGCAACAACAGTACTTAAGTTGTTTTTATTTAATTCTATTTAATTATTCTTCTTCAGAAATGGTGATGATATGTTTGGAATTTTAAATCTGCCAACCCACGTAGTTGTAACTAATATGAAGCATCTTTATTTTCTTCTTTTCCTTTTTGGGAAGTTTTCGAGTCCAATCGATTGGACTATAAGTTACTGTCCACCTACTGAATTAAGTTCCAACCTATCATGTCAGTGTGACGTCCAACCATTCTAATCGCTTGGTTGCACCCTGAGAATAGCCTTGTACTAAAATAATTTCCATCCACTCATTAGATGTGCCAGACCATAAAATCAATTTTTAGCCACAATAATTAATTATTTATTTTCAGGGATATAAGCTACAATGGCTTCAACCGTTTGCTCCCACCTGAGCTGGGGAATTTGTCTAGTCTGCGAGTACCGTAAGTTTTGGCTTTGTTTTTCTAATTGTATTTAATTATTCTTTTTTAGAAATGCCATATGATGTGTTTAGAATTTCAAAATTTTCACCCAACTTGATAGTAGTTATTATTCGATAATCTTATATTCTCCTTTTTCATTCTAAGTTTCTAGTCCAACCAGTTGGACCATTAGATATTGTCTGGCCAATGACTTATTTTAACCTATTATGTTCATATACGACATCTGACCCTTCCAATAGGTTGGCTCCACCAAGAGGATAGCCTTGTACAAAAACAAGTCCCATCCACTCATTAGGTGGACCCCTTCTGGATGGCTCATGCACCAAAACTCACTTCTGGGAAAAATCATATCTAATTTTCCAACCGTTGAATATGGAAATCGGACCAGTTTCTTTTTAACCGTCAATTTGTAGCCTCCAGTTGGATGGTTAGGATTATCTGATCAGCATCATTTGGTATATCACAATTGATCTCTATGGGACGTCAAATGAACAATACAAATCTCATCCGTCTATATGCAATAGCATGTCCCACAGTGGCATACGCGTAATAATGGGGCATTTGGTCCGCTGATGACGTTGTGTAGATCTTCAAGTCTAACAATCAGGCCTTTTCACCGTTGGGGTAGTTACGCGACAAATGGATGGCTGAAAAAAAAATGCTTTAGCTATAAGTTTGTTTTGTACACTTGGCCTACTTTGATCTAGAACATCTAATCAGTGAGGCCCACCTTATGGAAAGCTCAGATCTGATCACATGTGCCATATTCAAAGATGCGGTTGTGTAGAGTTGGACAAGGCTCTCAATACATGTGTGGATGATCAAAACCATGGTTGGGCATGTCTGCAATGGAGGAGGCTGCTCATCCTTTCAAAACCATTCAGTAGTTCACATGATTAAATTATAGTCCGTGAAATCTGTGTGGAAGTTCATAACCATTCATCCGAACCGGAGATACCACTGTGGAAACTTCAACATGAACGGTCTGAATCATTCGGGTAGTGGGACACATTTTCTCGTGAAGCCACGTCTTTCCTGCAAAGATGCCACTTCTGTGGGGAATCCAAACCATTCAAACTTGTAGGCCCCACCTGTAGATACACCTAGCACGAAAATCAAGCCAAATCTTTCACTAGGTGGATCGCACTGTTGGAATGAGTAGATAACCGACGGTCTAACTCAACATCCAAGCCTGACCAATTTAATGATCGGACCTCCATGATTTTTGAAGCTACATGATCTTCATCACATTGGCATGGTACAGATTTTCTACATAAGTGGCATGTTGACAGGAAAGGTTTCGCTGCAGGGTTTCCAGTTATTTTTAGGATTAAATAAATAATTATTAACTTTTAGGGCTATAAGCCAAATAATTACTCTGGTTTGCTCCAACTTGATAAATAACCACAATTTTTAGCCATCGATAAATAACAAAACATAATTAATTATTCATTTACAGGGATATAAGCATCAATTACTTCACTGGTTCGCTACACCAAAAACAATTTTAGCATTGGTAATAACAAAATCTAATTAGTTATTTATTTTAAAAAATATAAAGCTACAATATGTTCAGAGGTTACCAACAGCCGTTAGTTTTGGCCTTTTTTTTTTTTTTTTTTTTTTCTTAGTTCTATTTAATTATTTTTCTTTAGAAATGCCATATGATGTTTTTGAAAATTTGAATTTGCCATCCAACTTAGTAGAGGTTATTATACAGTAATTTATTTTTTTCCTTTTCGTTTCAAGTAGGTTTTAAGTTCACGTAGTTGGACCATAAGTTACCATCATGTCCTAATGACATCCAATCCTCCTAATAGGTGAGGATTGCCTTGCATGAAAATCATTCTCATCCACTCATTAGGTGCATGGGCCAGACTGTAACAATAAATTTTAGCAATTGATAAATAACAAAATATAATCATTTTTTTTTTTTTTTTTTTTTTTTCAGGAATATACGGAGAGCTGGCTTCAAGGGTTTGCTCCCACCTGAGCTGGGGAATCTTTCAAGTCTGCAACAACTGTAATTATGTTTTTTTTTTTTAAAAAAAAATAAATATATAATTCTATTTAATTATTCTTCTTCAGAAATGCCGATGATATGTTTAGAATTTTGAATATAATTCTATTTGATTCGTAACTCACCTGAGTTGGAAGTGAATCAGCCTGACTCACCCCAGTCCGGGGTGACTCATGATGTGAGTCCAAATAACTCAGACTAGTCTCATTTAACTCATCTGATTCATCCATCCATGGCCAGAGTGCTATCTGGCCAGGTCAGGCTCGGGCTGTCAATGGGCCAGGCCTTGAGTTGGCTTCAGCCCAGATTTTGCAATGTTTGGGCCAGGCCTGACCCTTGAGTCTATTACATTCAAACCTAGGCTAAACTTATTAACCACAGTCCTACCGAGTCCTACGTTCACTCAATTGGGCCACATTTTGTCACCTGGCTCAGAAATGCAATGGATCAACTCATGTGGTGGGCCCCCACCTGATGAGCGGCTTTCTCTTATACACGTGTCACACGTCACCTAGTGTTTTCTATATATATTGGAGGGATGTGTCAAATAATAACATAAGGGGTCCCTTGCCAGCATTCATAGGCAACATAACGAGCATGCTCCCCTTGTAAGTATCTAAAATTTTACCACAGCGTGTTGCTTTTATTTATCACTCGTTAATAGTCCACGTGGCATGGCTGTAGGGTAATCTAGACCACCCAAATCTCTGAAACATTTGTGGATGCAGCATACACAAGGAAAAAGAAATTATACCAACAGCTTGATATGAATCATCTGACTTTTCCTTTAAATTTGGAACATTTGTTAATTTACTTTTAACTGTTCATCCGGTGACCATCAATTGGATGGTTAGGATTACTTTATCAGCTGTATTTTTTATAAATGTTTGTTCCATCCACAGTTTCCTCACAATTTGGATGGTGTGGATAGCTGCACATGAGTGCCACATGGTATGTGAATGAGCCACCACCACTTAACTGTAACATTGTTGACACCTTGAAGTCGGTGAGATCTAATTTTCCATCCGTTAACAAGTGTTTTCTGTATATATTGCAGGCGTGTCTCGGAAAATTACATGACGGGTCCCTTGCCAGCATCTATCGGCAATTTAAAGCACCTGAGCTACCTGTAAGTATTGAAATCTCCCACAGTATCCTTTTTTTTTTTTTTTTAACACACGCACACACACCCCCACACTCCCACAGTATCTGCTGTTGCTATTACTTATCACTTGTTAACCGTCCACATGGCATGGTCGTAGGGTGATCCAGACCATCCAAATATCTGAAACATTCATGGATGCACCATACACAAGGGGAAAAAATTACACCTAGTGTTTGATAAGATCCATCTGACTTTTCCCTTTGAATTTGGAACACTCGTTAATTTAATTTTAATCGTTCACCCAATGACCATCACTTGGATGGCTAGGATTACTTTATCATCCGGATTTTAGCTATATACTCCATCCATAGTTTTCTCACATTTTGAATGGTCTGGATAGCTCCACATGAGTACGACATGGTATCCGAAGGAGTCATCACCACTTTCAAAGGGGCGGTTAACTGTTACAGTAGTTTGAATCCGGTCCAATCAGTTGTATCTTATAAAGCTTTACATTTTCATACATGATTTATCCTATGGTTGATCTGTTGGCACTGGCCTGAAATGTGCCTTACCAAAACAGACCATAGCAGTCTGTATGATCGTAACCAACGATTTCAAGGACTTTTGAGGATGGGAATAGACGGTTATAAATAAAAGTACAACCAATGCCTCCAATTGGTGGCTAGGAACTGGTTAACCATCTGCAGACCGTCTTACTTATGGGCTCCTGAAGTCGGTGAGAGGTAATTTTCCAACTGTTGAACTTGGAAAACTGACCAGTTTCTTTCTAACTGTCCGTTGGTGGCCTCCAGTTGAATGGTTAGGATTATCTGATCAGCTTCATTTGGCCTGTCACAAACCGATCTCGAGGGCACAACAAATGAAGAATACAAATCTCATCCGTCTATATGCAATCGATCACATGTCCCGCAATGGCATACGTGTAGGATCGGAGCTTTCCATCCACTGGTCAGGCCTTTTTTGGTTGGGGCGGACACACAACAAATGGATGGCTGGATAGAAGTTGCTTTAGCTAGAAGTTTGTTTTGTACACTGGTCCACCGGAGGAGTAAACCTACATGATTTTTGAGCCGGACCCATCTGATTGTTTGATCTAGATGATCATCATCATGGGGTGGATTAGGTGTGGCCCCGGCCTCACCCAAGACGGTGCCGCCCTTACCATAGGGCCCAGCTTGATGTGTGTAAACTATATCCACACCACCCATCCGTTTTACGGTATTACCGGATCATTTCCGGTTATGGGATCCAAACCTCAAGCGGACCATACTTTAGGAAAATGTGGTGATTGAAGGCCCTACCATTAAGAACATCCTTGGGCCACTGTACTGTTTCCTTGGTGTTTATTTTCCATCCAACCTGTTGATAAAGTCATATAAACCTGCTTGATACAAAACTTATGCAGCCCATTAATGGTAAATGACCACCATTTCCTATAGTATGGTCCACCTTAGAATTGGATCGATCTGCTTCATTTTTAGGCTCATATCATAAAATGATATGGCAAATGATGTAGAGCGGGTCGCAGACAGTTTCATGGCCAAGATGGATCAGAAAAGGCTCGGTCGACGACAGAAGTGATTCGGACCGTCGGACCTTAGATCGGGTGTATCTCGCAATCCAGAATGAGTTATCTGACATAAAATATATGAATTTTGGGTAGAACGAGCTACTTTAGCTAACTAACCCGCTACGTCAGGTTGTGACGCCCGGAATTGCGAAAAAACCCTGGATTGACGGTCGTTCCCCTGTTTTAATTTCGTTTTTACTATAAATAGTAAGTTTTATTTAGTTATAAACTCTTCATCGTCGGGCTTTAGGAGTTGCGCCCAACGTGAAAAGAGCTTAGAATAATTAGGAGAACGGTTTGGTGAAGCCAAATAGGACACTATTTTTGGCCGAAAACCTTGTGCACTAGTAGACGTCACAACTGTCTATACAAATAGTAAGTTTACTATTTATAGTAAGTTGCGAATTCTAGGAGTTTTAGTTGTAGTTTGATTCCGATTTCTTTCTTATTGCTTGGTATCCCTATTTAAAGGGTTGTGAACTCGTTTTTATTAAGGAATTAATCAGTTTCGAATTTATTAGAATTTATTTCTATTTTCTACTTTCTTTCCTCGTGGATTCGAGAAGTCTCTGTGAGGAGTCTAGAGAAACTCCGTGGATTCGGAGTATTTATCCTCATCACGTTCATCCCTGCGTCATGGATGGATGGCATAGATGTAAAATCATGCATACATCAATGTGGGCCCCATGGTAAGGACCTCATCATCTTGGGTGGGCCCGGGCCATACCTAATGTGCTCCTCTTCATCATATGGCCTGACATTAGCATGGTACGGATGTTCTGAACAAACAACACGTTGGCAGGTAAGGTATCTGCGTGTGTTCAGTTCTTAAATGATAGAAAATTGACGTAGGTTATTGTAGTGATTTCAGGCCAAAACAGGATGCTTTTGGTTATGAAATGATTAATTAATTATTTTAAATTTTCAGGGATATATGCTCAAACAACTTCAATGATTCGCTCCCACCTAAGCTGGGGGAATTTGACTAGTCGGCAAGAACTGTAACTTCTCTTATTATTATTATTATTATTTTGGTTTAGTTTGTTAGTACACACCCATGTCAGTACACACACTCCGTGTTATCCACCCCCGCTAGGGATTGATACCAAGACCTCAAGTGTTGAAATGAGGTATCTCCACTCAGTCTGCCAGTTGAGGTATGGATCTTGGTGTTATTAATATTATATTTAATTATTCTTCTTGAGAAATCTCATATGTTGCGGTTGGAATTTCAAATTTGCCACTCAAATTGTAGAGATTAATATGCAAATATTTATTTATTTATTTCCTTTCTTTAAGTTTTCTTTATGAGAAGCTTTTAAGTCGAACCAATTGAATCATAAGTTACTGTCCACCCAATGAATTATATCCAACCTTCTTATAGGTTGGCTCCACCATGAGAATAGCCTTGTACAAAATTCAAACCTATCCACTCACTAAATGGACCGCACCATAACAACAATATTTATTGTTGATAAGTAATAAAATACAAGCGTGTTCCACTCAATGAGAGGATGTGGTGATCTTTGCAAAACGTAATCCGAATAATTAGGCCAACCTATAGGTCAGACTGAGTCCAAATTAACTTAGACAAGTCGCATTTAACTCATATGATTCGTCTACCCACAGCCAAGAGTGCAAGTGAGTCCGGACTCAGCATGTGTTTAAAAGTCTGGGCAAGTTAGTAATTTGGCTGGTAGGTGTCAAAATTCATTGTTGTTAACATCGGGTAAGTATCGAAATATATATCTGCTGTTGCTATTACTGATCACTAGTTGACTGTCCACATGGCATGGTCGTAGGAGAATCCAGACCATCCAAATTTCTGAAACATTCATGGATGAAGCATGTACACAAGGGAAAAAAAATAATAATTAAACCAAGAGTTTGATACGATCCATCTGACTTTTCCCTTTGAATTTGGAACACTCGTTAATTTACTTTTACCCTTTCATCCAATGGCCATCACTTGGATGACTAGGATTACTTTATCAGCTGAATTTTAGTTATACTCCATCCACAGTTTTCTCGCAATTTGGATGGTCTGGATAGCTCCACGTGAGTACCATGTGGTATGCGAAGGAGTCATCACCACTTCCAATGTGGCAGTTAACTGTTACAATGGTTTGTATCTGGTGCAATTAGTTGTATCTTATAAAGCATTACATCTTCATACACTGTGATAACATCTTCATACACTCTGATAAATCCCGTGGTTGATCTGTTGGCTCTGGCATGAAATGTGCCGTGCCAAAAAAGACCATAGCAGTCTGTTTGAACATAACCACCGATTTCAAGGACTTTTGAGGATGGGAATAGACGGTTATAAATAAAAGTACAACCAATGCCTCCAATTGGTGGCTAGGAACTACTCAACCATCTGCAGACTGTCTTAATTATGGACTCCTGAAGTCGGTGTGAGAGGTAATTTTCGAACCGTTGAACTTGGAAAACTGACCAGTTTCTTTCTAACCGTCAGTTGGTGGCCTCCTGTTGGATGGTTAGGATTATCTGATCAGCATTTGGACTGTCACAACTGATCTCAAGGGCACAACAAATGAAGAATACAAATCTCATCCGTCTATATGCGATCACATGTCTCACAATGGCATATGTGTAGGATCGGAGCTTTCCATCCGCTGATCAGGCCTTTTCCAGTTGGGGCGGACACACAACAAATGGATGGCTGGATAAAAATTGATTTAGGTAGAAGTTTGATTTGTACACTGGCCCACTTGAGGAGTAAACCTACATGATTTTTGATCCAGAATATCTAATCAGTGAGGTCCACCTTATAGAAAGGTCGGATCTGCGCACCTGTGCCATGATCAAAACTGTGCTTGTATAGAGATGGACATGGCTCTATACACCTGTGGATCATGTTCAAAATTATGGTGGAGCAAGTCCAGCAAGGTATGAGGATAGTCAGCCTTTCATTTTGTGGGTCCCACTATGGGCCGACAATCGATTTGATCATATGATTGGATAGTTTGATCGTTAAATAGCGACTCTCAGATACTCTTGAAAACTATGTGTGGACCCTGACATTAACGACAAGGATCATGCCCACAGCCGACACCATTTTGTTGGTGCAATCACCCGAGTATTTATGATGATTTATATGATAATCTACATCACATGGTAGATTATATTTGCGACCAAATTCATCCTACACATGGCATTTTTTATTTTTTTTTTTATTTTTACACCTTGCAATCACCTATGGAATATATGTACCTTAATCTGCACCATCAAATTTTATATAGCCCGATGGGGCACACGTTGGACTGTCCGGATTGAGGTATATGTGTGTGTTGTTGTCAGAAAGCCTTCAATCTGACGTTTTTGGGGCTGCTCGACCAGTCGTGAGCTTGGCTCGACCGGTCGTGGGAGCTGCTCGACTCAAAGTCCAGCAAGCATCTTTTGTGGGGTTCCGAGGTGCTCGACCGGTCTTGGCCCATGCACGACCGGTAGAGGTTATGCAGATTCGTTTCCAGATTTGATGGCGGACTGCGGAAATTTCAGTTGGTTTTCGCAAGGGTGTGAAAGAGAAGTTGCCTAAACTATAAATAGGTATCCCTAGGGTTTTTTTCTAGGGATGAGAAATAATTCTAAGGCTTTCTAAAGGTATTCTAAAGGGTTCTAAGGTTATCAAAAGGTGTAGCAAGGGTGAGATTTAAGGTTGTTCGAATCGGGTAAGTCTTCTCTCTTTGTAATTGATGCTTTCATAGTGGAATTCTGTCACTTTGTGCCGTGGTTTTTTCCTGCAAGGGTTTTCCACGTTAAATCTGAGTGTTCTCTTGTATGTGCTTGGTACCATTAAATTACTATCCTAGATCTAGATATGTGTGATTCCGCATGCCAAAATCCCAACAAGTGATATTAGAGAAATCTTTGGGGCACAGATCTGAATCTGAGGGATTAGTAATAATGGGAAGTACTAGGTATGAGATTGAGAAGTACTCAGGAAAAAATAATTTTGAGTTATGGAAGATCAAGATAATCAGTTCCCTAATCAAGTAAGGTGAAGATGGTACTCTTGAGGAGCGAAATTCTACTATGACTGATGATGATTGGAATGCTCTTGATAAGAAGGTTTTATCGTCAATCCGTTTATGTCTCATGAATGAGGTTCTCTACAACGTCATGAGGGAAAAAACTGCAGCTAAGTTATGGGCGAAGTTAAAGGATGTCTATGCGAAAAAATCCTCTGAAAATCACATCACTTGAAGTGGCAATGGTATAACTTCAAGATGGCAAAGGGTGAAGATCTGGAGGGTCACATCAGCAATAATAAATTAGTTTGCAAATTGCTGGATATGGAGGAAGTGATGAAAGATGAAGAACAAGCATGTATGTTACTGAATTCTCTCCCGACGTCGTATGAGTCATTCAAGGACACTATGTGCAGCATGAATAAAACCTTAAGTGTCGACACCGTTATCTCAGCCCTTCAAGGGAAGGCTATGAGAAAGCTAAACGGCGACATGGGGACATCTTCTGATGTACTGTTTACAAGGGGTAGGAATTATGAATAAGGTACGGGTTCTTCAGGTTCTGGATCCAAATCCAAGGGCAAAGGCAAAGGAAATGTAAAGTGCTGGAATTGTGAGAAGGAAGGACATGTGAAGAAGGATTGTGAATCCTAAACAATCGAAGAGAGAAGATTCTGAGGCTTTATACAGAGAGGCCAATGCTGTCACGTCAGATGGATCCCAATAGATGTGATGGTGATGTTTTTATCTTGTGTCTTCGCTCAGACGGTCATACGATGATCGTAA
>JAJHSJ010002716.1:0-105923 GCA_021015155.1 Magnolia officinalis | reverse complement strand
TTTTGTACTCAATATAATAAGTATTGTATTAATGGTTTTCTCTTTATCAATTAAGGACTATGAGGAGAAGAAAACGAACCAAAACGTGGGGTTATGACAGAGGTATGACCACCTTCCGATCTAGTGTTTAAGGATATGAATACAGTGGAAGAAAATCAACCTTACTACAGAGTCCTTCGTAGAATTATCCAATTGGTGTACAGAACAGGGTACAAGCCCTTCTTATTAAGTGTGATTGGGTGAAGGTGACGCATCATGGTGTTTCTTTGATGTCGAAGCGAATCTGAGATTAGTAAATTTGTCTGGTCTTTACAATTCAGACAAATGGGTGACGAGTTGTTCATTCTTGCGGAGCATGCCACACAAGTTTTCTACTCTAGAGATCCAAAAAATCCTGAATGCATGCGGTATTGGAGGTTCCTAAAAAGATTTTTATCGAAAGAAGAGACATGTCATCTATCGGAACAATTTAAGGATGTAAACTGATGCCGATGCAGGACCTAATCTCACTCATTAGCAATTGTTGATGAGTTGATATTCAATGAACCTGAAGACATCAGTGTTGTAGTCGAGAAAAGAAAACAAATAAAAGAAAGTGACCAAGGAGAATCTCTTGAATTGTTATATTTTCTAAGCATGTAACAATATGATATTTATCGGAGGAAATCCAATTAAGGTATGGATAATGCAGTGAATTGTTTGTACTTTCTCTGTTATCCAAATTATTGTATAAATCATTAGTGTTTTTATTTTATTTTAATTTAAACAGGCACATGGATTCACAACTAGAGGCATTGGGTGTGCACTTGACCGACACTATAGATGCAAGCAAGACCAAAGGCAATATGATAGTTTTCCTGAATTAGATATGTAAATTTCAATTTTCTTATATATTGGCGGTAATCAATGATGTGTATATATAACTGCTATTGCTTTTTATATTGTTGTGCCGCTTCTTCTTCTTCTTCGTCTAGAAAGAGAGGCCCTATTAGGGGTGCTTTTTTACATGAGCAACTTGATAGAAAAAAAGTCTTAAAGATGAATGAATTCGGGCAACCGAATGAGGATTGTCCTGAATAAAAGTAATTTGCATCGCATATCGGTATCCTCACCCGTACTCATATCCTGATCATATACCAGGACTTTCAGCAGGTGCCTCATGCACACATTTAAATGATCATAGAGTCATTGTCACGGGCTTATGAGTTTGAGGGTCAAAGTTGGTATGCGAGTCTTACATACGTAATAAAACACATCAAGGAAACATGGCGAAATTACAAGAAAAGGTTGATTGCAAAATATATTAAAGACAAAGATCCTGCAGTTGTGAGAGATAGTCCTGCCTGCTCCCCCCAGGTATCCCTATGGAGGATTAGTTAGTCTTCGTGAATCAACATAGCACTAAGGAATTCAAGAGAGCAAGCGAAAGGAATAATGTCAATCGGTCCAAGCTAAAAGGACCTGTTGTCTTGGGAGGAACAACATGGCGTTATTCGCCATCAGATGGTATGTATTATTTATTTATAAATATAGGTATTATAATTTAATATTGAATTTACTTTGAATTATCACTCATCTAACTCCATTAATATGTAATGTGCCAAGGCGAGAGAGGAATCTAGGAGAGGAATCTTACCTCTGATTGACTGTGTTTACTTAAGAGCTCATACAGCAAGGACAAAGTTGTCCAGTATCCTGACCTTGTTGTAAGTACATCCCCTCTACACACCAGTACCTTTATGAGATGCCTGTTACTTTGATTTGATGTCGCAGATGAGCTTTATTCTAGCAATAAGAACCGGTGTTTTACACAGGTAATTAAAATTTAAAAATTTGAGATTCATGGTAATTATGAATTTTCTAATAACTTGATCTGCAATCTTTTACAGTTGGTTGGTTCTGACAGTAGAGGGCAAATGTGGGGTCTAGGTTGCTTAATAACCAAGACAGGACTGAAGATGTCAGCCCCTGCCCGTTGAAAGGTAGAGATTTTGATACAAGAAAGAGATAGCCTAGTGCAGGAGATATTTGATATAAAGAAATCATTGGCCAAGATGGAGGCCTAGATGGAGATGCAGCAACCCGCACAATCTACTTAAAACTTCTCATCACCAACAATTGTTAAATCTGCTCAGGCATCATCAGTATGCAAGTGTAAATTTGCTACTGTATTGAACTTACAATTATTTGATAAATGATAATAATACTAATGCCATTTTATATGTGTACATGTAGCCGGATGTTATACATATCGGTAAGAGATGCCACTCGCTTGGTTGGAAAAATCGTGATGTAGTTGCTCATGGTCAAGTACACGAAGTTAATCCAAATGCAGTTGTCCATTGCGAACCATTGGAGGCGGGAGCTTTTGTTATTACCCTGACTGAGATTATACATCCTGACACTCATTTATGGAAAGAAGATGGGTTCACATCTACACTTGGACAGGCCAGTCTGGGATCACTTGTGCAATGGGGGAAGGAATCTTTGAGATTTCGATAATTTGAACAAATTTGGTACTCTATAATTGAACTTGGTGTGGATGCTTTTTTTAGTTACTTTATATGATGTTTCATTTTTTTCTTTTCTTTTTTGTTAATTTTGAACTAATTTGGCACTTTAGTTACTTTATATTGATGAACTCAGAACTCGATTTGGTTTTTAGTTACTTTATATTAATGTTTCGCTTGTTTTTTTTGGTTACTCTATATGTTGTTTGGTTTGGTTTTTTGTAATTTTAAATGAATTTTATACTTTATATTTAAACATATTAGACTCCATTTGGTTGTCACAAACCAAATGGAGCCTAAGCCCCTTTTTAACTCCGCCAATGCAACTCCTTGCATTGCGAGTCCCAAGCCCGGGTAAAGGAGGAGGGAGAATGGGCATCAAGGTGAATTGTGTACTTTTCCTTCATTTTCTGAGAGAGATTTTTTAAATGTTTGATGGTTAATTTCAATAGTTTTCTAGCTTCTTCTACTATCATTTGAGGACCTCAAAGGCCCAACTAATTTGAGATTTTTATATGCAAGCTGATGTATTTTTAGCCCCTGTTTCGATAAGAAAACAAATGCATTCGATTTGGGAGATTTATTCAATGATAACAAAGAATGAATGAGAGAACATTGATCACGTTTATTCTGAGTTCATTTACATCCTTGCATTCCCTTAATTCTGAAAACTAAGTACAATTAATAAAAGTAGACAAGATAGCCTGATGAAAATTTTGGCAGCATTCCGACGCTATTTCGGTCATCTCCTAGATACTTATGAAGAATTGCTGAATCGATGAGTCAATCTTGGGCTTGAAATTAGCTCTGAGCATCCTTCCAGTCATTCTTCCTTGAATCTTCTTTGAAATGTGGAGCAATCTCGTTAAATGGGCCTAAAGACCCATCCAGAATGTAAGATTACGAGGTTGCCACCATCCGATCAGCTCGAAACTTTATATGTAGCCTTGGGACCACAAATTACCCGTACACGTCAAATTTCAGCTCTTGAATCCTTCTGAAAATGGCCAAATTGATAGATCATCCCCTGAAATCATGATTTGCGGCCCGCCAGATATCTGGATATACTTCAAACTTGGTCTCAACGCGTTAAACATAGTGGCAAAGCGGACGGACGAAGCAGATTTCCAACGAACATCATGCCGGAACCACATGTACGTTGCATGTACATGGAGCACAAGTGCACGAGCCGTGCATGGGATTTCTTAAAGTCGGTCAACACCCATTGACCGACTTCTTCTTCTCAAATTCAAAAAACACAGCGTCCTCTCTCTGCATTTGCAATTTTCCCAGTGTGGCCCGGTCATTACTCAAATCATTGATCCGGACCATCCATCATGTTCAGAATGGAGTTTTAACCCTCTCCAAGGTGGCATTTTGAAATCATGCAGGCTGTTGCAACATTCTAACCGTCGAACATGAAATGGACGGCGAAGTTGATAATCCTGCGGGCCATGCAGATTTCACTTCAAAACCAGTACTTTTCGGATGGCTTTTCATCGTAAATCGAATGAACGGTGTGGATCTTTCACTTGGCTTCCACGAATGAGAGATCAAACTTCACAGAGTCAACATACGTCGACTCTGTTGCAAAGCAGAGGATCAGTTCATCTGTAGTGGGCCACCATCATGAAGTAGAAGGTCGATCTGAATCGTTTGTCAGGTAGAGGGAGAAAAACCATTCAGAACCATGTTGATCTTTCTTGGCCATGTACATTCTCATGATTGCTATGGCGATCACAAAGCGACCGTTTGACTGCTATTTCAGCTTGATTGTTGGTGGGCCACATCATCGGATGATCAAAGTTCACCATTCACGGTTGAAATCTCGAGAGGAATTCAGTGGACGGTGTGGATTTCTCAAAAAGCAGCTAAAATAGGCATCACAGCAGCACAATGGAAGCAACTCAAATAAATGCACGTCCAAAGCTTCGGATCGGCAACCACGTCTTTCCTTGCTCGACCTCGTGCGCAACGTATTCTTTACTTGTGCGACCCCGCGCAACAGCTTCTTTCCTTGCACGGACCTGCGCAGCCACATCTTTCCTTGCGCGGACCTGCACAGCCACATCTTTCCTTGTGCGATTCGCGCAACCAACAACTCTCTCTCTCTCTCTCTCTCCTCACTTCTTCTTCTTCATTTTCTAGCCCGTCATCTGATCGAACAACTGATCCAACCCCTTCAAATGAATCAAGAAGGGGTATTTATAGGCCCCACCACTCTTATAAAGTGGTGATCACCACCACTTATCCATTCACATATGGATATCTTCTTTTCTTAAACCATGACATCCACCAAGCTCCTTTTTAAGTGGTGGTGTACAACCTCTCTTCACTAAATGACACATGTGCATGCTTTATTACCAAAATACCATTTTAATGCATTTTTACTGAAATACCTAAACTACCCCTGGAGATGGATTTTTACCAAAATACCTAAACTACCCCTAGACATGGATTTTTACCAAAATACCCCCGACATGGACTTTTACCAAAATACCCCGACATAAATTTTTACCAAAATACCCTCGAAGTGGATTTTTACCAAAATACCCCCGAAGTGGATTTTTACCAAAATACACCCGACATGGATTTTTAACAAAATACCCCCGAAGTGGATTTTTACCAAAATACCCTCGACATGGATTTTTACCAAAATACCCCGACATAGATTTTTACCAAAATACCCCTGAAGTGGATTTTTACTAAAATACATAGTGCACAACCCTGGAAAAGATCCACACCATGGAATTCTCTGACCACTGCAATGAGATATTTTTTATGCCTCAACAGATGCCCCCTCGATCCTTCTTTGATTGATTTCTGAAATCAAATGGAGGATCGATCTTCCTCTGCTCAAAGAACTTGAATGAACTGCAACCGAAGGATGACTGGATGATCATGCTTGCAGGGAAGACTAGATGATCTTGTTTGACTAGAAGACTTTAATGCTCATATTTGACTGAAGATTGGAATGCTCATATTTGACCGAAGATTGGAATGCTCGTATTTGACTGAAGATTGGAATGCTCGCATTTGACCGAAAGATTTGAATGATCGTGGTCGCACGGAAGACTTGAACGACTGCGCTTGATCAGAAGACTTGAACATTCGCGCTCGAATGGAAGATTTGAATGATTGTGCCCGAACGGAAGACTTGACTGCCCCCTGCTTGCAGTGTCGAGTGGATGCTTCATTAGAGAAGATGAAATTCTCTTTTCATCGAAACTTGCAACCGTAACAGCTATGACGACTTTGTCTTTGAGCAACTTGATAAGATAACTTTCTTTCAATAGCAACGGTCTCTTTGATCAATTCCATCGACTTTTTCCTTCAATTCACTATCTAGAGAGTTGTTCTTTATTGCTGTTCCTGCCGCAACAACTTTTCGATTATTTCCTTTATTCATGATTTGCATAACCCAAGCTTTTCGAATGATAATGTTTCCTGCCAAATTAATCAGAATTAGTATCTCATTTATAATTTTTTTCAATTTAGCTTCATGAAGCATTGATAATTTTAAAATATATATTGAAAGTTTCTTCTCTCTTTAGGTTGATTGTGATATTCATAATATGATAATGATTTAATCATTTCATCTTTGCGATTGTCATCATGCTTCACATTACATTCTTTTGCTCATTAAATCATGCTCTTGGAGATGTCATTTCCAGCTCCAAAGGTTCATTCGCTGAGTCTTTTTGTTGAGTCATTTTTCGCTTGTGCTTCTTAACATTTCTTCATAGACTTTTCCTTGGATCTTTGCTAATTCTTGTCTTTCTCAGATCTGATACTTGGAGTCTTGTGATATCATTACTCATAATTCTCTGCATATGAATTGTAAGACCTGCATCCTAGTCCGTACCGTTCCATAGGCTTTCGCGGTCATTCCGGTCGAATTTCGATGACTCGCGATCTGTAACTGGCGTCTGCGCATGATCTTGAGACAGATCCTGTCAGTCTGAGTTGGATCGACCCGAGACTTATACCAATGCAATCGCGCCATCGCTGAGATTTCGATGCCGCGTCTCGCGCGCTGAGGCGATACCCAGGCCAGGAGATGTGGGCCACGTTCAGTTCGAGGAAAATGCCACGCTTTACAATCCCAAGAGAATGTCCCATCAATCATGTCATAAGTTAAGTACTCCATCCCATCAAGTCAAGTACAAGCACCCATCCCCCTCTTATATCACCCTTACCTAAAGTCAACTTTCCCATCACCTCACCATCTCTCTCCCTTCACTCCTCTCCCATCATCTCTCTCATTTCTTCCAAGCAATCCCTCCATGGAGTAACCCACGTCCATGTCCCCCATGAGAAGCCATGTGTGGCCCACTTCCCACCTCCTATCTCCACCATCCTAAGAACATCTCGACCGTTGAAATCATCCCCTTAGAGCTCTAGATCATGTTGGCGGTGGAGGGAAGAGAAGATCTAAGGTGGGTGCTTTCTCTCTCTCTCTCTCTCTCTCTCTTTCTCTCTCTTTCATTTTTGTGTGATGTGTGGCCCACTCGGATGGACCCCACCTTGATGTATGCCTTATCCAAACCGTCCAAGTCATGTGGACCTTACCCTTTGGTGATGGGAAACACAAATATTAAATTGATCCAACTCAAGTGAGCCACATCCACGTGGGACCCACCAGCTGTGGTCCCCACATGTGGGACCCATCTTGTTGATATGTATAGTCCAACGTCCCTGGACACTGGACTTGGCCTGAAGCATGAATAGGCAACGGGTTGTACCTACTACAACAAAAAAAAGGGTCATTACTTAAGCCTTTTTGGGAGGGCCACTCATGCAGGCCCCACCCTAATGTATGGGTTTAATCCACACTGTCTATTCCATTCCCCAGCACATTTAAGGCGTTGAGCCAAAATTTGAGACCAAACCGATTCTCGGGTGGGCCATACGATTGAAAATAGTGGTATTACCATTAAAACCCACCTTGATCTCTCCATTCGCCAAAAACACGTCGCATATTGGTCTCATTTGGTCGATCATGGGCCGTAGAATACAATGGTTGGAGTGGATTTTACTAATGTGGGCCTCACCTAAGAAAAACCTCAGAAAAACCAAAATTTATGGAAATATGTAAGTGAGAGGCTTCCTTGTGCTGACGTCAACGCCCAGAGGACGCTGGAGCTTCCTGCGGCTAGACGTAGGTGAGACGGTGGGCCCACTATAGGCCCCACCGTGATGTGTGTTGAACATCTACACCATGCATTTGATGGGTTCCCTTTAGAAATGGAATGTCCCCAAAATTCATCCATATATGGAAATCAGGTGGCCCACACCATCCAAAATCATATGGAAACATGCCTAAAACATATATATACACTTGCTGGGGCCCATCTGAAATTTGGACGCTTCTGAAACTTGGTCTGACCCTTCATTCAAGTGGGGCATGATGTTTTATTTAAACCAACATGATTTAAATGATTTTTAAACTCACAAGTATACGAATCAGATGTAGATATGGTACGTATTACGAGATCGTTCCCACGAGGACTGGTCGTCACAATTCAAATATATGATTCTCCTTTACTAATCTAACAAATAATGGAGCGAATTACTAAGCACAATTCTATATAAAAAAAAAACAATTGAGAATAGGGAAGAAAATTCAATCAGAGAGAGGGCACTAGGACTTTCGAATCCACCCCTAATTATCCTAACCCTTGTTTTGTCTGTTGATTCACCTTAATCTAGATTGATACCACTTATATAGAGAAAGCACAATTTGTATCCTTAATCGGGCATACAGAATGTCTAATTTCTTTAAGCAATGCCATGAATAACATATCCCATGTCCTTGATCGGGCACATGGAATGTACAGTTCATTAAAGCACCCTGTTTCTTCCTCTATAGGAAACCTGTTCATGATCAGACACAAGCACCTAGAATAAGCATCCAAACAACATCCATATATATACTGTGGTCAAGTTCATAGATGGAGAAGTACATAATTCAAATCAATTAAGCCCACTTAGAGAAAGAAACAAATCAATTAAATTCAGGATGGAATCAATATATAACAAAAGTCATTCAAATTAGGGGCTTCATCTCAGCCCTAGGTGAGAAATTAACAAGCCATGAATTCAAATAAAAAGAAGGAAAAATAAAATATCAAGAAATACATCTCCCTTCTCTTTCTTCTCTTCCTGTCTCTCCTTAAGCTCTGGATCTGCTCTCCCCAGCTATGGATCCTCTTCCTCACGTTTTGCAACTCTTTTTATAGCTGATGGAGTGGCTGGAGTGGTGAAAATCAGATTTGGAAAGCTGTCGTACGCGCAGCGAAAGCCTTTTTGCAGCCCAGTTCGGGCCCTCGAAACATAGCATTTTCCTCGCTCAAATTCCAAACAAACACCGTCCCTTAGGACTTTCTTGGGTCCTCTACATGATGTACGGTTCAGATCTACCATATGATCAAAGATGGTGGCCCACAATCGCCTGGGAAATCGGATTTCCTAATATGTGCGAATCCTTTCGCACCCCTCGCTGTCGTGATCGGTGGGCCCCACAGAAGTATTTTTTAGAAAATCCACCCCGTCCATTGGATTCAGGACGAAATTTCAGTCAAGAATAGGTAGTTTTGAACGTCCATTGACGCGTCCCAGAGAAGAAAACACAAAAAGATCAGATTTGAACGTTGCGGGGCAGCCCTTTTGTGGCCTCTGTATCACACACATGTACACACATGGTTGCAAAGTAGCAACATGGTTTTGTAGTATTCGCGGTCATCTACAAGATGAACGGCTTGGATGAGCCGTACGAATGCCGTATGGGGCCCACAGTCAGCCACAAAATGGACCAGCGGCGTCCGTTACGCGTCAGCGGAAAACGGCAACTGCCATTTTTAGATGCAGATGCGGGTCAGCGCTGCTGACCGACTTACGCGGTTCGGTGCTTGGCGGTAATGCGTTGTACATTATGCACACTCTGTACATGTGGGTTCCACGGTGATGTTTCTGAGAAATCCAATCCATCCATTCATTTTTTCTTCTCAAGTAAGACGTTGAATCCAAAGTTGAAGCATATTCAGATATCAGGTGGGCCCAGAATCAACGGTTTATGGGCTGATTTGTCAGTTGGGGCACTTCCATAGTGATCCGAGGGCTGAAATTTGAAATGTACGGTTAATTTATGTCCCTAATCGCATGTATAAATTTTTGAGCCAATCGGATAGAGGGAACCATGTGATCTTGCATTCTGGACCAGTTTCGGGCCTCTTTAATGTGAACGGCTTGATTTCCTCGGATCCCCAGCGTGTAAATTCTTCAATATTGGTCCTCTGGAGTCCGTCCCTTGATCTGGTAACTTCGGAGTGTTAAATCCATGCTTTTAACATTATTTTTCAATCCACGCTCCTGGTTTCATCCTGTAATAAAAACACAATAAAAATATGGCATTAAGCATTATCATATACGTAAAATCTAGCAATAATCGGGGTCTGATATGTAATATTTGACCCTCATCAGGGCACTGTAATGACCCGTAAAATTTCTGTACTCTGACTCGAGTACCATCTCGACCAAAAATCAATTAGGATTAAATCCTTTAGAAATTTAACAAAGTTAACTAAGTGCAAAACTCGATTAGCCATGGAATCCGTTGGGATCGCTTTAAATACAATCTGCAAGACCCAAAACTTGCAAAATCAGTGACTCTTGGTTACCCTAAAGTTTAGAGCCAAACTCATTACCCGGCTACTCTCGGGAATGAAATGAAACTTCGTTTTAGATTTATACCACACATCGGAAGTCCGATTAACACGAAGTTAAGGAACTAGGACCGCCTCACTGGGCTTGACAATCATCTCAAAAATAAGGTCCAGCCGATGTCCCACGGCCATTCGTTTGGATCCGGAGCGAGGGAGTGTGAAAAACACTATTCCCTTTACAAAATAAATATCTGGAATAGTGATCTGGCACCATTCGCTTGTGCATCAGTATTAAGCAACCAGACCGTCAGAATCAGACCAAATTACACCCTCGGATTAAGAAAAATTTCAGGAACATTTACATGTACTTGGAATTTCGAATCGTGGCCCACTGACCGTTAAACTGAAAGTGGTCCGCCACGTGCGATTTGGGAATTTGATCGAGTCGAAAATGTAATCCCACATAGATCCATGTGTGGTGAGCTTAAGTCTGACGTTTGGCTCAAGGAGGGCCACCAGAACCTCTCTTTTAAGCTGGAAAAGTGACGAAATACCTATATTAGCAGTAATCCTTGAACCTGAGTCTATTTTGGGGAGGTTTTAGGCTATAAAAGGAGCTTAGAACAGCCCCTCTCACAGCCATACAAATTTGGGATAAAACCCTAGAGAGAGAGAGAGGGAAAAGGGAGAGAAGAGCTTGGGATTTGTGGGAGAACTTCCTCCTACTGCTTTCAAACATCGCACGGCCTACACCGCCACTTTCCAGGCACTTTCCCGGCGGTATCCATTCCGTTTTAAGGTGAGAAACCCTAACCCTAGGTCTGATTTGAAGTATATAGGCTATAGGTTGTGAAAAGGCTAACCGATTTCACTCTTTAGCCTAGAAAACGCCCGTATACGGAAGCTCATCAACTCTTGCTGATTCGTTGAGATTCCAAGGACAAAGGTGAGGACTTTAAGTGTATAGGTTGCGGTTTTCAACGCTTTCAATGTCAGATAATGATAGATTCATGATCTGCATGCAATTGCACATGTACAAAGTGCTTTCCATTTTCTGTTTCGATTAACGTTGTAGAATATGGAATTTCACATACTCTAGGTATACGTAGAAATACCGTATACGTATTTTTTTTGGAAATGTGTTTGCCATGATTAATTGTTGTATGATTATATAGTATATGGTTAAAATACTTGTTTGGCGAAAGGAATCGCCGTAATACATGTCCACTTGTAAACACTATGTATGTTGAAATTGTGTATTCTAGAAATATCGTATATGTGTAAATTTTGGAAATGCAATTGTCATGATTATTTGATGTATGATTATGATATACATGGATAAAATACTCACTTGGCGAAAGGTAAACCCTAATACGTATTTTGCTAACATACGTCATGTATGTTGGAATAGCGTACTCTAAGTGTTTGTGTAAATGCTTGTGAGAGTAAATGCTTGAGTGTTAGTGCCTTAGATAGGTGCTGATATGGAATTCCTGACTACCTTAGAGACATGTAGGATCCCTTCCATGTGGTGGTTCGCTATAACTACTCACTTGTGATGTGTATGTAATTGTATCCCTATTTGTATAGTACTCTACAACATGCTTTACAACATGCTTTACTTCATGCTTTATAACATGCCTTATGACATGCCTGTTAACATGCTTGTATTACTTTGTTTATCATGTTTTACTCCACATGCTATTGATGAGAATTGATTGAGTTTGGGACTATGTCTATAGTCCAGACATTCGGTACCAGACTTGAGATTGTGGCTGAGATTCATGTCGCCACAAGAGATGTGTCTGACGAACCCGAGTCGTACTTCGGTTGGCGATAGTGGTTGGCCACACGGAGTGCTTTTGCGCTCCATATCGCCCAACTTGTTGTGCGCTCGAGCTAGTCTGACTCGTCAAGTAAACCAATATGTTGGATGTGTGTTCACCATGTTTGGTCGCTACTGCTTGAACCTAGGGTACCAAACTTACAAGTGGAAATCCCGTTAACCATGGTACCTCGATCCGCTAAGACTCATGAGCCGGACATGGTGGTATGGGACACCGTGGCCAAGCTGTCGGCCTATGCTGGGGCCAAGTGCCTCCCCATAGTGACCATTGAGCAACCCAACCTCGTGAGCCGAATACGGTGGTATGGGACACTGTATTCGAGCTGTCGATACTTACGGCGAGAGCCGAGTACGGTGAGACCTGTGCTCGTGCTGATGGGCGACGAGTCCTCCGTAGTATCTTCAAGTATACTCCAAGGGTCTGTGATTGGCGACGAGTCTTTCACAACAACTAGAGTATGAGTTGAGCTGAGTACGGTGAGACCTGTACTCGAGCTGACGGCTAGTGATTGAGCTGAGTACGGTGAGACCTATACTCGAGCTGACGGCCAGCAATTGAGCCGCATACGGTGAGATCTGTATGCGCGCTGACGGGTGACGAGCCCTTTGCGATGCCTTCGCTATGCTTCTCGAACCATAATATCGTATGAGATTAACTAGGATTGACGACCCTAGAATGGATCATGTTTGGGAATGATACAAGGGAGGTACCTTAGTTTCTCGATACTGCTGTTTGAAATGGACTAATAATAACTCGGTAATCATGATCATCATCACACCGCATGTGCTTAGTAGATGTGGCGCACTGAGGGAGTTAAGCATTCGCGAACGTAAGATGATGTCGCATGAGGGTGGTTTGGCAAGGGCATACAGCATCATGTCATTTCATTCTCGCACTTAATAAGAGTAGTTAGAATTGTTTGATTTGTACTGCTTTATCATTACTGCTTGATTGAATTGATAACATGTTAACCTATGCATTATTGTTCCACTGAGTTAGCTACTCACTCCCACGTTACGGGACAGTGTTTGCAACACCCACCAGACTCTGTCGCAGGTATAGATGGTGCATCGGTTCAGGAGCCGGAGCCCGACTTCGATGAGGATCAGGATGAGTTCTCCTTTATGCAGTACTCTGACGGCTTTGCTTAGGCTGACTGCATCGCGGAGATTTCAGGGCTTCCCTTTGGAGTTGTATTTTGATTTTTGACTTAGAAACCGTACATGTATATTGGTACTCAATTAGTACTCATACTCTGGTGTTCATAAAATTTTGTTTCTTTACACACCTTAAATACACAATTTCAGTCTTCCGCTTGCCTTTATATAATTGAACTGGAGTATGAATTACTGTTTTGGTATAATCTCATTCATATTTATTGCTCTAACTCAGACAACATTTAACCATCATTGTGTATGTTGCATAAGTGATGCGTTGAAACTCAGGAGTTGAGTTCATACTCGACCCCCGAATTTCAGGGCGTTACAGGCACCCACAATGGGTGGGATGGATTTGTGAACCACATCTCGGTGGGCCTAATAAATGAATGTGAATGTTTTAATGGAGGGTAGCCACTCTCAACTGTTGTATCTGGTGTGGCCCACACAAGTCACGGATTGACTTGATTTTTGAGACCTAGCCCCACGATGGAATGGTGTATCTGACTGATGGGTTAGATTTTTGATAAACACCAACGGTGGGCCCACACAGCTCGACCTCATGGGAGCTTATAGTAAGCTCGAGCTCATTGTACCTTTTCCTATATATACAACGTATGTATATATGGTGTGCCACGTGGGACCCACCTAATGTATTTTATCCATCACCGTCATTGGACAGTGAGACCCACCCCACGTGTGGGAGTACACCATGATGTACACATCTGTCCAGGCCTGGACGTTGTATATTATATAATATTATATTATATAAAAATAATGATATGGTGGGCCCTACGTGGGACCCACCCCTCCCATCTTTAGAGGCAATAAGGCTGCACGTACCACAGCTTTATAGCTGCTCTATTGAGATCAGCAAGGTCATGGAACCTGTCGCACATGTAGATGAAATCCACACCGTCCAGTTACTTGGACCCCACGGTTAGCCGCTGTACAAGTCCAGACCGTCCATCCGTTTCACCAGCATGAGATCCCATGATGTATTTATTTCATCCACACCATCCAAATTATGGGATCCCATAATTTTGGATGGCGCTGATATACATAGACAAGTTTGGATGGTGCCAATTTACATGGATAATGCTTGAACGGTACTGATTTACCTAGACAATGTTTAGACAATGTTGACCATCATACGTGGGCCATGTGTGTAGTGATACACATGATTACACCTACAATTATTGAAATAATTTTGGTGTGGCCCATAAGATGAGGCCCACCTTAATATATTTGTGGTCGTCCATGAGGCCCGCCTTGATGTATTTATGGCCCATCTGTGGGGCCCACCTTGATGTATTTTATAACACACTCGGTGGGCCCACTTTGATGTATTTCATGGCCCATTTGAGAGGCCCACTTTGATATATTTGTAGCCCATCTATACGGCCCATTAGTGCGACCCATTGATGAAACCCACTTGATGTGTATGCGGCCCATTAGTGTGGCCCATTGATGGGGCCCAATGTGGTGTATTCGTGGCCCATTAGTAAGGCCCCAAGTGATGTATTCGTGGTCCAATGTAACGTTTATATGGCCCAAGTATGAGGCCTTTGTGTTAAGCCATGAACCTACTATACGTTTGGCTCTTTGTAGGCCACTCCTTGGGGCAATGTTGGTTGAATGTCCACATTGACGGGCAATGATAGTTAGATGTCCACATTGTGACCTTTTCTTAGGCCTTGTTAAGCCCATTCTCATCATTCCCTTAGTGGGTTAACCCAAATAAGTGGGCCCCATTCGCCATAAACGAATGGCTCCGTGTTATCAGATTTGACATGACCATGGCCATGGGCAGATCTTTATATTATGGTTGATCAGTCGTCCATCTATGGACCTTGCCTTATTTATAGGCTAATTATTGATCGAGGCCGATTACCGATTCTGATTTGTCGTGGCCGATTGCCGATTATCGATCGAAACTGATTACCAATTCTGATTTGTCGTGGCCGATTGCCGATTCATAATCGAGATCGATTATCGATTCTGATTTGTCGTGGCCGATTGCCGATTATCGTGACTGATTACCGATCGTGGCCGATTGTCGATTGACGTGGCCAATTGCCGATTCTTGACGTGGCCATTGCCAGTTCTTGTCGTGGCCGATTGACCGATTACCGATCAAGGCCGATTATCGTGACTAATTACCGATCGTGGCTGACTGTCGATTGACATGGCCGATTGCCAATTTTTGTAGTGGCCGATTGACCGATTACCGATTGAGACCGATTACTGATCGTGGCCGATTGTCGATTGACGTGGCCGATTGCCGATTCTTGTCGTGGCCGATTGACCGATTACCGATCGAGGCCGATTATCGTGACTGATTATCGATCGTGGCCGATTGCCGATTGATGTGCCCGATTGCCGATTCTTGTCGTGGCCGATTTACCGATTACTGATCGAGGCCGATTATCGTGACTGATTACCGATCGTGGCCGATTGTCGATTGACTTGGCCAATTGCCGATTCTTCTTGTCATGGCCGATTGACCGACTACCGATCGAGGCCAATTATCGTGACTGATTACCGATCGTGACCGATTGTCGATTGACGTGGCCGATTGTCGATTCTGTTTGTCGTGGCCGATTGACCGATTATCGATCGAGGTCGATTATCGTGGCCGATTGCCAACTCTGATTATCATGGTTGATTGCCGATTCCGATTGTCGAGGTCTAATGTGATGTATATGCGGCCCGTATTTGAGGCCCGTTGTGATGTGTATTCAACCCGTGTTTAAGGCCCAATGTGGTGTATATGAGGCCCATTGTGATGCATTTGAGGGCTAGGCGATGGAACCCACTGTGATGTATTTGTGGCCTATGGGTAAGGCCCATTGGGATATGTATTAGGCCCATGATGCATGGCCCATTTGATGTATTCGAGACCCATGTACGGGGCCCACATGTCATGTATTTGAGGCCCATGAGCAGGGCCCACCTATTGTGTATAGGTGGCCTGTGAGTAAGGTCCACTATGTTGAATATTAGGCCTTTGTGTGAGGCCTTGGGCCCATTGCATGTTAGGCTCTATGTGGGCCATTCCTTAGGGGCAATGTTGGTTAAATGTCCACATTATCGAGGCCGATTGTCGGTGTCAGTTATTGGTACCGATTATGAGTATATGACAGCATAGCATCATGATACATGCCCATACACATCATTTGCATGTTTGTTATGAGATGTGATTGACCATTGCATGTGTCATTGGGCAGGTTGATATGAGACTCCCTGATAGGCGGAGGTTATCTCACATGAGCGCAAGGCATGCGTACGATTGATGTATGACTGAATTGTATGACTCATGCATCACGCATTTTGTGATATGACTACTATACGCCCTAGCGACATCGGGGTTGTAGCCTCCACAGGCATATCGTGGATGGCCGGATGGGACACCGGAAATGTTTGGTTCTAGCATACGGGCGTCATAGATGTCCCTGGGTGAAAATCCCTAAACCTCCATGGCTAGGAGACGCCCCAACGTCGAGACTGAGTGGATACATGAGCGTCCGAGTGCCGAATACTAGGAGGCCGCGTCTCCCACTATATCGTGGTCGGTTGGGAGGGGGTGTGGCTTTACCCGCCTGAGGGTAGGGGCAATACTAGGCTGAGTTTGACCAGCTCGTGAATGGGTCCGCTATCGACGTGCCGGATAAGTATTGGCAGACTATTGGCTAGGCGGATAGTGAAGTTTCTTATGCTCACTTGGACTGTGCGGCTGGGAGAGCGGCAGTGCCATTTGGAGTGTACTAAACCCCGGTGATGATCCCAGAGATGAACTGTACTGATATGTGGATTTAGCGAGCAGGAGTTGCATACTCATTCATTCATTCACTATCCACTCGGGCTGGTGGTGCGTAACTATTTGTTAGTATGCCTTCGCAACGGCCAGGATTTCGGTTAGGGCGCACGACTAACCTGAGATCAGGAGTTTACCACATTGAGTCTGACTATCCAAATTTAGGTATGAGACTGGTTTGGATAGAAGTCCCTTGTGCTGGACCCCATAGCCTGCGATACTACGTACTATCATCCCGACTTCACACTCCAGCATAGTCATTCCATTCGCACCGCATATTGCATGACATTCGCGACATATGACATTTTGGGTTATTGTGTTTCTGCATTTGATATGGTCTAGGTACGGCTGACGCTATTTGTGTTACTCATCAGGAATGTATATTGCATTGCATCCTCTGCATCTGATATTTGGCTATCTATGATTCCTCATTTTCATAGTTGATTTGTCTTGTGTTCTCTAATATTGTATGATTTATGATCTTGTCAGTACTTCTGTTTACTCTGATAATTCTTGATCTTGCCAGTATTTCTGCATATTTCGATATTTTCGATTTATGTATTTCCCTTCAGTATTGTAATCAAATGATTATATTAGTGGGTATGTGATGATGATGTTGTCTTTGTGATTTGGGTATACTTGTGGTTATGCTTATTACGAGTTAAATGTACAAAAAAAAATCCTCCTTGTAGGATCCCAGGATCGGAATCTGGCGTATGAACGCTAGGAGCCGAGAATGGGGTACTACGGAGGCTGTCGGCACCGGATTCAGAGATCGGGATTCCTGTGAATCCGATTTATGGGTTTGGGACGTGACATGAATTCCTTCTCTGCATATAAGAAATCATCAGAAAGACCAAGGCATAGATTACTTTGAATACATAGATCCTGCCCCCTTTCCCGGTCAATGTCGCGTAAAGATTTCTTCAGAAGATAATATTTCCAGTGTAAAGCCTGCCGAGACTCCTGAAGGATGAATAATCTTTGCTACTCCTTTAACGAACCCAAAGAATATATCTGAATCCTCATATTGTCCAGGAGAGAATGATAATTCTTCACTAGTTTATTTTAAGCCCCTTTTGAGAATCTTGTGTGATTATATTTCTCTATTCATCAAGAAAATGAGAAACGAAAAGACCTTACGACTTTTGTCAATATATTAATTGACCTTGAAGGCTTGAACTTTTGAGTATAGAATTGCTAATATCTTAAAGGCATTTGCTGTAATTTGAACCTAATTCAATGGAAATGCATTTTTTGCATGTTGTTTACTCAATATTTAAAATTTCATCAGGCAATTGCATATTTGAACATATCTAAATTGAAATATGTATCTGTGGCATTTTGAATGCTACACATAGCTTATACTTTCAGCAGTGGTGCTAGTGTACTTTTAACTGACCATACTTTGACTGGACAGAATTGAACTTGACTTGATTGAACTTGACTCGACCAGACTTGACTGAACTAGTCTAGATTGAACTAGACTGGACTGGACTAACTAGTCTAGATTGAACTAGACTGGACTGGACTGACACCTACACACACAGTTTAGGCTCTTGAGTAGTGGAGCAACACACACGTTCAGTTCTTGAGTAGTTGGAACAACACACAGTTTAAGCTCTTAAGTAGTTAGAGCAATCACTAGTGAAGCAACACATAGTTTAAGCTCTTGAGTATTTGGAGCAATCACGGCTGTGAATGGGATTTACGCACAGGAATGGCCACGGTATCTCTCTAGAGTTCACGGGGCTTTACCTGGCCACCTTAGGTACCAAATCCAAGGTCGTCAATCCATCAATGAGTAGGTTTAGTCTAGTCCTTCCCCATGAGTTAGTACCGAAATCAAACTAGGGATCTAGGTTTTCTTCGTCTCTGAGTTCGGACCCATTCCTGGGAGGGTATTTTTCTCCTCGTCCTTAACGCTGTCGGAGAGCTCAAAGATGGCATTGGTCTCACACGTGACTGGCAGTCGAGGATGGCTTCGTCAGCTGCCTGCATGGGTATGCGTACGTTGGCCTTAACGGGCTTTTTAGGGCCACTGGCTTCTCGCCGCACCCGAATGGCGATCTTGATAGGTCTTATGCGTAGCTGGCCCTCTTAGAGCTTCTGACCCTTTTAGAGCTTGATCCTTTTAGAGCTTCTGGCCCTTTTAGAGCTTGATCCTTTTTTAGGATTTGACCCTTTTTAGGATTTGGCCCTTTTAAGGATTTGACCCTTTTAGAGCTTGGTTAGACTGCCTTAAATGATCATAGGTCTTATGCACAGTTGGCCGTATAGACTTGGCTAGGCTGCCTTAAATGTTAAGCTACCATCGCTGTCATCAACTTTATATATGTGGTTGGCTATATAGTTTATTCCACTGCCAAAAGATGGTAAATCAATAATTGATATTTTGTCGCCGCTGATAATGTTCTGAGCACATTTATATTATGTTTAAAATAGTATATCAGCTTGGCGATGATAGCAATTTTGATAAGTGATTGATGACGACAACAATTTTGATAAGCGATTGATGGTGACAGCAATTTTAATAAGCGATTGATGGTGACAGCGATCGTTGCTAATTTCGACGATAATCATCGGTACTACAACAATTTTGATAAGCGATTGATGGTGACAACAATTTTGATATGCGATTGATGGTGACAGCGATCGTTGCTAATTTTGACGATAATCATCGGTACTTACCAATGGAAATCTTTGGTGTCGGCAACAGTCATCAACGCTTGACAACAATCATCAACGCTTGACAACGATCATCAATACTTGGCAGTGATCATCAATGCTTTTCATTTGGCGATGAATTAATATACTTGAAAGCCTGCATCTTATTCATATACACAAAAGAAATATATTCTATGGTGAGAAATATATTTCACAGTTTTTGCTCACCTGTCTTGCCCCCTTCTGATTAGGAAGCATTGCTCTAGGAATCTTCGTAATCAAAATTACGATGTTGCGACCTTTAACAAATATACTGATGCCGCACCATTTCATCCTTTTGCTCAAGATTAACTTTACCCCCGGTCTCGAACTAATCAGGCCTATGTACTCTTATTTCTTTTCTTTTTTTTTTTCTTTTTTCTTTTTTATGTCGTACACCTTAACAGTGTCACCTTTATCAATCATCTTCTGCAACTTGTTCTTCAAGCCATTCACCTTTCTTTCTTCTTCAATTGTATCTCCTGAATTTCTCCTCACTTATGATTCTGAGGCTTTGTCATTTTGAGACTTTGCTTATCTTGGCTTACTCTTGATTTGGAAGCATCAAAATTGTAGTTTATCTTCAAGGATAACGTGTTTTGCATGCCCTTGTCTACCCTCTAAATAATTGTGATGTGAATCTTTTGAGTTAACATGTTGTCCTGCTTTCTTCTTGCCTGCTCTTCTTTGTTTTATTTCTTTTAATACTTTAACCATGATAATTCGATTTTCTTTGCAACTAGCAATCATAAGGAGTATGCCGTCTTCTTCAAATGTATATTTCATGTAGTCTTTGAATTGTTTGAACCCTTTCTTTACTGTCTTATTTGTAAAATCGCCGATGCTCTCTTTAGCGGAATTTCAACTCTTTACCTTTAATAAGCCTTTGTTTTGCTTTCTTTCTTTGGCAGTATCTACCGCTACTCTCTTAAGACCTTCAAGCAGCTGATTCACAGAGAGTTTGAGCAGCTTCACTTTGAACCTTCACCAATTGCAAATTTAACTTGATCTTTACTCTGTCGAGTTGTGACGATGCCCCCAGGGTTCTCTCTCACCTAAAGGTTTTCTTAAGGGTTACTGTTGTTCATGGTTGTCGTTCGGATGTACTATTATTTGTACTCGGCAGGATGATATTCCTTTCACCAAATCTCAGATGTTGTCATCAGCTTGATCGAATCATCATTATCCCTGTACGCGCAGTACCCTATACCTTTAACACACTATCATCCGTTCTTCATTCTTTTGTTGCGCTACTGATGAAGCAGAAACTGCTTTCGACATTACTTGGCATTATTTATCTTTGATCGAAACTGATTTTGATCTTCTCTGATACTTTTTGGTGGAAGTCTATCGAACGTGAAATCGACAACTATATTAGTCGAGAGAAAGATCACTGCGGTATATCTGTCATTCAGAACAGAGTGTTAAATAATTTATTAAATAAAATCGTACTTTATTTTCAGAGATGAAGGGGAGGATGTTCCCGTTGAGAGTAACCATTTTGGTGTTAAAAAGTGATAAATGTTCTCTTGAATATTTTCTAAGTTACCATCGAATAATAAAGTCCCCAGTGGAGTCGCCATTTTGTTTTGACAAGAAAACAAATGCATTCGATTTGGGGGATTTATTCAATGATAACAAAGAATGAATGAGAGAACATTGATCACGTTTATTCTAAGTTCATTTACATCCTCGCATTCCCTTGATTCTGAAAACTAAGTACAATTAATCAAAGTAGACAAGATAGCCTGATGAAAATTTTGGCAGCATTCCGCCGCTATTTCGGTCATCTCATAGATACTTAGGATCAATTACTGAATCGATAAGTCAATCTTGGGCTTGAAATCAGCTCTGAGCATCCTTCCAGTCATTCTTCCTTGAATCTTCTTTGAAATGTGGAGCAATCCCGTTAAACGGGCCTAAAAACCCATCCAGAATGTAAGATTACGAGGTTTCCACCATCCAATCAGTTTGAAACTTTATATGTAGCCTTGGGACCACAAAGTACCTGTACACGTCAAATTTCAACTCTTGAATCCTTCTGAAAATGGCCAAATTGAGAGATCAACCCCTGAGATCATGATTTGCGGCCTGCCAGATATTTGGATATACTTCAAACTCGGTCTCAACGCATTAAACATAGTGGCAAAGCGGATGGACGAAGCAGAATTCCCACGAACATCATGCTGGAACCACATGTACGTTACATGTACATGGAGCACAAATGCACAAGCCGTGCATGGGATTTCTTAAAGTCGGTCAACACCCATTAACCGACTTCTTCTTCTCAAATTCAAAAAACACAGCGTCCTCTCTCTGCATTTGCAATTTTCCCAGTGTGGCCCGGTCATTACTCAAATCATCGATCCGGACCGTCTATAATATTCAGAAGGGAGTTTTAACCCTTTCTAAGGTGGCATTTTGAAACCATGCAGGCTGTTACAACATTCTAACCGTCGAACATGAAATGGACAGCGAAGTAGATAATCTTACGAGCCATGCTAATTTCATTTCAAAACCAGTCCTTTTCGGATGGTTTTTCATTGTGAATCGAATGAGCGGTGTGGATCTTTCACTTGGCTTCCACAAATGAGAGATCAAACTTCAAAGAGTCGACGTACGTCGACTCTGTTGCAAAACAGAGGATCGGTTAATGAGCGGTGTGGATCTTTCACTTGGCTTCCACAAATGAGAGATCAAACTTCATAGAGTCAAACTAGGTCGACTCTGTTGCAAAACAGAGGATCAGTTCATCTGTAGTGGGCCACCATCATGAAGTAGAAGGTCGATTTGAATCATCTGTCAAGTAGAGGGAGAAAAACCATTCAGAACCATGTTGATCTTTCTTGGCCATGTACATTCTCATGGTTGCTACGACAATCACAAAGAGACCGTTCGACTGCTATTTCAGCTTGATTGTCATTGGGCCACATCATCGGATGATCAAAGTTCACCATTCACGGTTAAAATCTCGAGAGGAATCCAGTGGACGGTGTGGATTTCTCAAAAAGCAGCTACAATGGGCATCACAATAGCACAATGGAAGCAACTCAAATACACGCACGTCTAAAGCTTCGGACGGTTGCGCGACCCCGCGCAACGTATCCTTTCCTTGTACGACCCCGCGCAACAGCTTCTTTCCTTGCATGGACCTGCGCAGCCACATCTTTCCTTGGGCGATTCGCGCAACCAGCAACTCTCTCTCTCCTCACTTCTTCTTCTTCATTTTCTAGCCCGTCATCTGATCGAACAACTGATCCAACCCCTTCAAATGAATCAGGGAGGGGTATTTATGAGCCCTACCACTCTTATAAAGTGGTGATCACCACCACTCATCCATTCACATATGGATATCTTCTTTTTTTAAACCTTGGCATCCTCCAAGCTCCTTCTTAGGTGGTGGTGTACAGCCTCTCTTCACTAAAATGACACATGTGCATGCTTTATTACCAAAATACCCTTTTCAATGCATTTTTACTGAAATACCTAAACTATCCCTGGAGATGGATTTTTACCAAAATACCTGAACTACCCCTGGACATGGATTTTTACCAAAATACCCCTGACATGGACTTTTACCAAAATACCCCTGTCATGGTTTTTTACCAAAATACCCCTGAAGTGGATTTTTACCAAAATACCCCCGAAGTGGATTTTTACCAAAATACCCCGAAGTGAATTTTTACCAAAATACCCCCGACATGGATTTTTACCAAAATACCCCCGAAGTGGATTTTTACCAGAATACTCTGACATGGATTTTTACCAAAATACCCCAAAGTGGATTTTTACCAAAATACAGAGTGCATAACCCTGGAAAAGATCCGCACCATGAAATTCTCTAACTACTGCAATGAGATATTTTTTATTCCTCAACAGCCCCATAGATCAATGTTGCCACTACAAGGTTCAATATTGAAATGGTAAAGTTTTTAACTATTTATTTTATCTTTATTTTTTTCTATTCTTCATAAATATTTAATGTCTTAGCCTCCTGTCATTACCAGCTAGTCTTGTCACTATTTGAACATATGTCAGCTCATGAGTCTTGCTATTTGTAATTTTCTTACCCCTGTAGTGATTATCAGAAGCAGTGGGCCATCATTGAAAGATTACCCTTGAAGTGAGTCCAATTAAGGTATGGATAATATGTAAGACCCGTATCCTTGCTCGTACCGTTCCGTAGGCTTTTACGGTCCTCCTCGTCGAATTCCACTGACCCGCGATCTTTTATCGGTAGTTGCGTGCGACTCTGAGTCATATCCCGTATTCCAGAGTCGGCTCGACCCAAGACTTGTACCAGTGCGACCGCACCGTCGCCGTGGTTCCAACTCCCCGACTCACGCACCGAACCGATACCCTGGCCATGAGATGTGGGCCCACGTTCATTTCAAGAAAAGTGCCACACGTTGTAAATTTTGAGAGAATCTCTACCAAATGTCAAATCAATCCCATCAATCAATCAAAGTACACAACCCATTAAGTCAAGTACCCTATCACATCCCCCCAAGTACATTACACCATCCCCAAAGTCAACCTTTCCATCCCATCTCTTACACACCCCATCACTCCTCTCCCATCATCTCTCTCTTTCATTCTCCCTCTCATTTTTCCTCCTAAGCAACCCACGTCCAAGATCTCCATGAGAAGAGCCATGTGTGGCCCACTCCCTACTACCCTATCTCCCATCTCCACCCTTGGATCATCATCTCCACCGTTGAAGGAGTACTTTTGGAGCATTGGAAGGCTAGGGAGGAAGAAGAAGGATAAGTGAGTGCTTCTATCTCTCTCTCTCTCTCTCTCTCTCTCTCCCTCTCTTTTTCATTTGTTTTGTGTGTGAAGATGTGATTGTGTGGCCCACTTAATGAGTTGTGAGATGTCCAAACCATTCATCAAAGGGACCTCACCTTGATGTGGGTCTTATGCACACCATCCAACCATTTGGTGGCCCACCCCGGTAGCATGTATGTGGGTGGGGCCCACCTTAAATAGATGTGTTATATGCAACTGTCCAGCGTCCAGGGACGCTGGACGTTGCCAACAAGTGAAGTGTGAGCTGATAGTGGGTGTACTAACATCAGTAGCAAAGAAAAAAAGAAAATGGGTTTGGGAAGGGCTGTCTATGTAGGCCCCACTTCGGTGTATAAATCTAATCCACGCTATCCATCCTTGTTCCCATATCATTTTAGGCGTTGAGCCGAAAAATGAGGTTAATCTGACTCTCAGGCGGGCCATAACATAACAAATAGTGTGTCTATCATTGAAATCCACCCTGTTGTTTTGATGCACCAAAATATAGCCAATATTAGGCTCGTTTAGTTTGTCTTGGGTAGTAAAAACCAATGGGTGGGTGGATTTTGTTGATGCGGGCCCTACCATAGAAAAACCTCAGAAAAACTTGATTTTAAAAAAAAAAAACGTATTTATGTAGAGCGCTGCTGCTGCCAGAAGCCGCAGGCAGCGCCTGCTGCATTTGTGTGGGCGGACAGGGACCACGGTCCCATGTGTGGGCCCCACCATGATGCGTCTTAACCATCCACACCGTGCATTGGTGGGCCCCTTAGGCCAGTGGGGTCCCCACCAAATATCAGCCGTATACACGGCTCGGGCGGCCCACATCATAGGAAACAGTGAGATTGAATGGTTGCCATTGAAACCCTTTTTGGGTTGACAACAGTTTTGGATCATTGTGAAATTTGTTTTTTCCCTGCATCCATGTCTCTGTGACCTTATGAACGGGTTGGATTGCAAATAAGCATTATGGTGGGTCCCACGTGGAACCACAATGATGTGTGTGTTTTATTCACACCGTCCATTGCTGTGGACGGTGGAACCCACAGTGATGCATGTGTTTTAGTCACACCATCCACAGTTGTGGACGGTGGAGCCCTCCATGGTTTATGTATTTTATCCACACCGTCCATACCTGGACGGTGGGACCTACCATGATGCATGTGCTGCATCCAATCCGTCCATCCATCTTGAAAGATCATTTTTATGACATGAGAAAAGAATGGGATAGATCTATAGTTCAAGTAGACCCCCACCCTTGAAAATAGTGTGGACAGTGACATCCACCATTCAAAACTTTTAAGGGCCACAGTAGTTTCCAGTAAGCTGATAATTATCGTCACTTCATCTATCAATATGTTAACTTATGAATGGGTTGGATTTGTGAACCACAGCTTGGGGGGCCCAACTGATGCTTATACATGTTTTAATGGAGGCTAAACCTCGTAACTGTGTACTGGGTGTGGCCCACACAAGTCACGGATTGACTTGATTTTTTTTTTTAAGTCTTAGGTCCCACCATGATGTGTGTATTATACCCACACTTTTCAGCTATTTTATTGGGCTGTGGGCCCCATTGCGTTGTATGGCACACCATGTTGTACATGTTTCATCTATGTCATCCACTTATGTCGCCCACCTAGGTGTGTGTATAGCAAGCACATTGTTCGTCTGACGGGGCTCATTTGGAATGTACAGGGCCCACCTTGATAAGTTGTACGTGCGACCCATTTGATGAGGCCCGACGTGATGTTATTGGCACCCAAGCATAAGGCCCATTTGATGTATTCGAGGCCCAGATGTGTGGCCCATTTGATATGCATATGGCCCATGTGGTGAGGCCCACGTTGATGTGATTGTGGCCTTTGTCGAGGCCTAATATGATGTTATTATGGCCCACCTTGATATATTAGTGCAGCCCATCGATGCAACTCGTTTGATGTGTATGATATGAGGCCCATTAGTGCAGCCCATTGTGATGTATGGGGCCCACCGTGATGCGGCCCATTGCGACGTGTATGAGGCATATCATGATGTGTTTTGGCCCATGTGGTAGAGCCCACCTGCCTCGTATTTAGGGTCCGTATGATGGGCCCACCTACTTGAATCTTAGGCCTATGGTCAAGGCCCATTGTGA
Organism: Magnolia officinalis; assembly: GCA_021015155.1. NCBI lineage: Eukaryota > Viridiplantae > Streptophyta > Magnoliopsida > Magnoliales > Magnoliaceae > Magnolia > Magnolia officinalis. The sequence continues at coordinate 79,294 of JAJHSJ010002716.1, read as the reverse complement.
TATGTACTAGGCCCATGATGTGTTATATTCGCATTGTCTATCCGTTTAATGGACGTGTGGTTTGCCTTGATATAGGATTTCATCCACACCGTTTAGGGATGGGGGACCACCATGATGTATGCCTTATCCACACTATCCTTGGGACGTGAGACCCACATGATGTATGCATTCTATATCCACGCCGACCATCTAGTGGGGGCCCATTTGTTGAATGTGCAGGCCCCACCTATTGTGCTTTGGTGTAGCCATTGATGCGGACCAATTGATGTATATCGAGGCCCATGGGTCGTAGGCCATTGTGATGTATATTTAAGGACCAGATGTGTGAGGCCTATTGTGATGTAGTTGCGACCCATATGATAAGGCCTATGTAACACTCTGAAAATCGAGGGTCGAGCAGAAGCTCAACTCCCAAGTTCCAACGCATCACTTATGCAACATATATGCTGATGATTGAATGTTGTCTGTATTAGTACATGAAACATGAATGAGATTAAGCCAAAACAACATATCAGACTCCAGAGACGATTAGTTTAAACAAGCGGAAGACTGTGATAGATATATACAATATATAAACTGTGGTAAGTCTCCAGAGTGTGATAATGTTACCAGGTTAGATAATTACATGTAAATTTCCAAATTATACCAAAGGTGTAATGTCATCTAGTCAACATCCCAGAAAGCCCTGCCGATCAGGACACGACTCACAGGAACCCGCCTGAAAACTGCATAAAGGAGTAATCCTCCTGAGCATCATAAAAGTTCGGCTCTGCTTCGCAGCATCGCCATCATCTGAAACTCAAACAAGGTCTGGTTGGTGTGTACAACACCGTCCCATAACGTGGGAGTGAGTGATCAACTCAGTGGAACAATAAAGCATAAGTTAACATGTTATCAATTCAGTCAAGCAGTAATGATAAAGCAGTACAATCAAACATTCCTAAATAATCTTGTTAATGAAAGTATGAAATGCAGTCATGATGTATGCCCTCGCCAATGCTCCCTCATGCGACAACATCTTACGTCCGCGGCATGCGTTCATCCCTCAGTGCTCCACATCTTCCAGGCACATGCAGTACTATGTTATGAGCGTGATTACCGAGTTATTATTAGTCCTTTTCATACAGTAGTATTAGGAAACTAAGGTACCTCCCTTATATCATTCTCAAACAAGGATCCATTCTAGGGTCATCAGTCCTAGATAATCTCATACGATGATACGGTTCTAGGTCGCTGTAAAGGGCTGCCAGGGCTGTTACACGCACTCGTTGCACCACTCCCCCATCACCTTATCAATACAGGCCTAGTTTATACTCTGTTACTACGGGGAGGCTCGTCGCCTCACCGCAGATTTAAAGTATGCTCGAGGTCACTACAAAGGGTTGTCAGGGCTGTTACACGCACTCGTTCCACCGTTCCCTCATCACCTTAACAATGTAGGTCGACAGCTCGAATACAGTGTCCCATACCACCGTATTCGACACACGAGTCTAGGTTGCTCACTGGTCACTACGGGGAGGCTCATGGCCCCAGCGTAGGCCGACAGCTTGACCACCCCATACCACCATGTCCGACTCATGGGTCTTAGCGGATCGAGGTACCAAGGTTAACAAGGTTGCACTGGTAAGTTTGGTACCTTATGTTCAAACAATGGTGTCCAAACATGGTGACCATACATCGGGTCAATCAGGTTACTTGACAAGCTCGACTGGTACGAGCATACGCTGAAGTAGCCAACAAGGTACCGTTGTCGACAACCATCGTACGACTCAGATTCATTGAACGTGTCTTGTGTGGCGAAATGACCTTAACTAGACAATCAAGGGCTGTGACCAATTGCCTATAACAATAGCCCCAATCACATTCAGTTACAGTAAAATATTCTAAAATATAGTTAAAGCAGTTATGAATCAAGATTTCAACTCATACAATCAAATATCCAATATTGTCCGCTTAGGGCTGTTAGGGCCATTACACGTACTCGTTACACCACTCCCCCATCACCCTTCATGGACCTTATGGAATACAATTTAAACATGGATTTATACAAATGCATTACATAGATAAACAGACACCGTAATATACGATTTAGGGAGGAAAGCATACACATAGGTAAAGGAGTCAAGAATCATATCTCAACACCCTTATACATTACAATTTACTAACTACTACTCATTCAGACATTTCAACAAACACTTTAGATTACATACATCAACATACGTGATGTATGTTGATCACATAGGTATTAGGCCAAATCCTTTCACTAGGGAGCTACCCCATTTATAGCATGCGTGCACCCACGATGGATAGCCATGGCAAGCACGAATCCACGTTCCATAATCATTCTTTCATTTTCACAAACACTTGGGCTACACACTTTAACACACATAGCGTGCATTGGCCATGGCGGGATATAGGGCAAATCCTTTCGTCAAAGGGGTATTGCCTGTACAACAATTATATATCCATGACAATTAGTTATGGCGAGCACGAATGCGAATTCTATACTCATTCGGTCATTTTCACAAACACTTAGAACACACTCTTTTAACATACATAGCGTATACTAGCAAAAACATGTATTTGGGCGAATCCTTTTACTGAGTGAGTATTATACATATATATATATATAGCATGTTCATACAGTAATTAATCATGGCTAACATACTTGCAAAATTTGTACGTATACGGTATTTTTTACAATTATACAGAATACACAATATACCATAATTTGTATACGCAATCGAAACGCAAAACGGACATCAGTTTGTGCATGTACAATCACACTCAGATCATGAATCTATCATTATCTGACATTGAAAGCGTTGAAAACCAGCACCTTATGCCGTAGAAATGTAATGGATTCACTAGAAACTCTAAGCCTTCGCCAACGTTGATATGACAACCTATAACACGAGTTAAGTTAGCTATTCCAATACTTACGACAATTGAAATCCTAAAACAGATTAGGGTTAGGGTTTTCTTACCTAAGAACGAAGACAAAATCGCCGGATTACCGATCTGGTATCGATGGTTAAGCTCGTAGTACGGCAGGATAGAGCACCAGGATTCTTCTCTCACTTTTTCCACACTTTCTCTCTCTTTACTCTCTCTCTCACCTAGGGTTTTCTCAAATTCGTATGGGATGAGAGAGTGAGGGTTTAAGGTCCTTATATAAGCCCAGAACTCACGGAAATAGACTCAGGGCCAAGGTATACTTAGGTTATGTCCAAAGGGAGACTGTTCCGTCTCAACAGAGCACTTTTGGAAGCCCCCCTTGAGCCAAAGGTCAGACTTAAGATCACAGACATTGGATCTAGTTCGAGTTACATTTTCGGTCCGATAGGATTTACAGATCGCCCGTGGCGGATCAGTTTCAGTTCAACGGTCACCGGAACTTGATCGGGGTTACAAGTACACGGACATGTGTATGAAATTTCTCCTGATTCAAGGGTTTATTTGGGTCAGATTCTTACGGTTTGATTGCTTATATCAGGCCCGCAAGTGACAGGTCTTAGATTACTTAAATTAGGTTACATTTCTAAAGAAATCTTCGTTTTCTCACACTCCTCGCTCCGGGCTCAAGCGAATAGCCGTGGGACATTATCTGGATTTGACTTCCGAGATGGTTGTCAAGCCCAACAAGGCAGTTCTAATTCTATAACCTCGTATTATTCGGACTTTCGTTGTGTGATTCAAATCTGATACGGGATTTCATGATGCTCTTGAGAGCAGCCGGGTAATGAGATTGATCCAAGATTTTAGGGTAATGTAGCGTCGATGATTCTACAAGTTTTGGGTCTTGCAGATCGTATTTAAAGTGATTTGTGCTAATTTCACAGGTACTCTAGTTTAACACTAGCTAATTCTCATCTATTTTCTAAAGGATTTAGTCCTGTAAGATTTCTGTCTGAGGTGATACTCGGGCCTTTGGTAGTTTGTATAGAAGGTGGTTCAAGCTATGAACACTTAATTAAATTACGCCCTAATCATGGCAAAATAAGGTCCTAGGGCAGGAGAGGCTAATGTTTTTAAATAACCTATTCGTCGATGATTCCATAAGGTTAATGGTCAAAAGCCCATCTTATTTATGTATGTACTATTTACAGAAACTTTTAGTTTAAGTACTGTTTTTCATCACCTAAACTTTTAGATTTGTGTCTAATGTGAAAGTACTTAGAAAGATTTAAAGAATAAGGTGGTGAAAAGTGAGATTTGTGAAGGAAAAGGGTTAAAAAGAGATTTTAGACTTTGGGAATGAGTTTTGACAAGTTAATAAGGTATTAGGATCGACCCATTGCCTAAGGACGTCTATATCCCAGTTGGCAAAAATCTGGGGTGTTACAATCTACCCCCCTTAAAAATAATTTCGTCCCTGAAATTGGCTTAGGGTAATAAGTAGGGATTCTATTATTTCATTACCTAAGACTTATTGGTTTCAAATTTATGTGCATGGTCGGGTGTATCTTGTCCATGCTAGTCTGGTACATTTTTGTCTCTACCTCCCTTAAAAATTATTTCCACTCTCAAGGCTCAAGGATCAATATCCTGATCTGAATGTCGGAACAAGGTGTAATCTAGGACCTATCCTGGACATGAAATGGGATACGATCTCCCAATACGTTGGTCTTCCTTTCATCGATGATGTGTACTACGGCGTTGGTACCAATGGTTATAGAAAGGAGCTACAATGATAGGTGTTGTGGTTGGTTTCAGGGACGGGTGTGAATTTGTGGCAAGATGCTTAACTATACCAGGGAAGGACCTTTGCCATGGTCCCGACTTACCTTCTTTAATCATGCCTAGTTTTATACTGTAAGATAATCTATACATTATTAGTACATAAGGAATTTGAACAAAATAGGTTAACGACAGACTATCCTTCTAAGTTCATATGCACGTTATGCATATGCCAGAATGGTCTGTGGTTCGAGGCCTAATTCCTAACTGTTTGTTGCCCATTTGAGAAATTTCTTAGGCCTAAAAAGGCAAAGTCTCTATCGGCTATATATTCCTAACACTTCTCAAAGACGACGTTACAAACTTTTGGTTGTAAGTGGTCGGGCCAACACGGAAGGAAAGTTGTGTAGTGGATCTAAGTCGGATACATGGACCTTCTGCCTAGCTAGGACAGAAAATTGTCATATCAGTTCTTAATCCTAGTTGATCTCAACCTTCTGCTTGATCAGAGCATAGAGTTCATTGGTAACTACCAGGATTGAGAATTCGATTCAAACCGTGAATACCTCGCTTATATATAGTTCTCTACTCTGTATTCCCGTTTGTAATAAGTCTTTGGGAAGGCAATTTTAAGGGTTGTATTGATTTGACCTAACATTAAATCCAAGGGATATATAAGTGTGAGATGGGATTAAAATTAATTTTATAGGCTTTGGAAAATGAGCCTTGTGTTGGAAAGTGTGAGATGGGATTTTCAAATCCTATGATGATGAATTTCTAAGTGTAATTTGAAAAGAGATCCCGGGATTTACTTTTAATTGCATACATTCCAAACATGATGTTGGAAACCATGGGATACACCTACTCTAGGGACAATACCTTACACTTACCTTTACTGTTACTTTGACAATTCCATCCACCGTAAGCTCACCTAATGTAGTTGGCCGAACGGGCCTTAAACATCCAAACATTTGGAGGTTGTGAAGGTTATGGGACACAAATATGTGGGTTTTGTGCTCATATGGGTGTGAAATGGTGAGGCCAAAAGGTGTATGAGATGGGTTTAGAGGAGTAATAGTGGAGGGGTGGAAGGAGTTCATAATTGTCAAGTACAACTCCAACTTGTCAAGCAGTCTACACCTTTGATAACAAGAGGAGCTTCATGCATTTCATTTAACCCAAAATCGTCACAATACATGGGACGTAGCCTTACATGGACCATGACAGAAGATGCATGTGAGCCAATACAACCAAGGCTTCAAACATCTAACATTCTACCAACTACTACACTACTAGGTCTATCAACACGAAAATACGAACACATCCTAAAGCAGCAATTCAAACAACTACGAGACAACAGCATGGATGACTAGGCATCCGAGTTTCGCGAAGGAGGAGGGGCACCCTTTCTCTTTCCCATGAGAGAAAGAAAGGTGGAGATCGAAAATATGGCCGTAATGAACTCAAAGAAGGCCATGAAAAATGAAGACAAGGGGGAATAGGGGCTGGAACTTTTGATTCTCCATGGATTTGAGCCTTAACAGGGATTGTAAAGGCCCAAAAAGACAGGAAGTGAAGAAAGAAAATGAAGAGATGGGATGGATTGAGAGCTTACATGATCTTGAGCTTCAAATGGGGGGTGTAAGAGCTCAAATGAGAGAGAATGAAGAGGGTAGGGGGGTAGGTATTGTTGTAAATGATGGAGGTATGTATGTTTTGGCAGAAAATGATGAAATAGGTAAATGAAGGGAAGGTTTGAGAGAGAAAACAGAAACTTTTAGAGAAAAGGAGAGCTTGGAGGGGTAGTTTGTGAAGGAGGTATGCCTTTGGGGAGGCTTTAAGCCATGGCCAATGTACCAGGGGGTCACCCTAGGCCCCAAAGGTCGTCGGCCCGACCGGGCCAGCCCGTTAACCGGCGAGGCCTCGCCGACCTGGCGAGGTCCACGCCACTCCCTGGACCAACCGACAATGCCTCACCATTTGGGTGAGGCCCTCGTGACCCCTAGGCTCCAAAAAGGTATGGGTCCCTCTGGATGAGCGTGGGTAGGCCCTCGACCCCATTTTGAGTCGTTTCGGGTCCTTTCGAGAAGTTTCTGATACATATATGTATTTACCGATTTCTAAAGGCTGGGATGGGGTGAGTTGTGATCTAAACCAGTCATTTGACGGTCTAGAAGTGTTTTGGGGTCGACTTGTGCGATCGCGGTTGAGTACGAGCCCAATCTCGGCGATCGATTTCAGTGAACTTCGCCGATTGGAGAAACGGGGACAACCTATGACTGTTTCTACATTTTCTCGTACCCACCTAAGTCAAAATGCGTCAGCGTACGTCGTGTGACCATAACCCAGGTCCGGTTTAATCCAAATCATGCTCTAATACCATCTTGTAATGCCCTGAAAATTGGAGGTCGAGCAAAAGCTCAACTCCCAATTTCCAACGCATCACTTATGTAACATATATGCTGATGATTGAATTTGGTCTGTATTAGTATATGAAACATGAATGAGATTAAGCTAAAACAACATATCAAACTCTAGAGATGATTAGTTTAAACAAGCGGAAGACTGTGATAGATATATACAATATATAAACTGTGGTAAGTCTCCAGAGTACGATAATGTTACCATGTTAGATAATTACATGTAAATTTCTAAATTATACCAAAGGTGTAATGTCATCTAGTCAACATCCCAGAAAGTCCCGCCGATCAGGACACGACTCACAGGAACTCGCTTGAAAACTGCATAAAGGAGTAATCCTCCTGAGCATCGTAAAAGTCCGGCTCTGCTTCGCAGCATCGCCAACTTCTGAAACTCAAACAAGGTCTGGTTGGTATGTACAACACCATCCCGTAACGTGGGAGTGAGTGATCAATTCAGTGGAACAATAAAGCATAAGTTAACATGTTATCAATTCAGTCAAGCAGTAATGATAAAGCAGTACAATCAAACATTCCTAAATAATCTTGTTAATGCAAGTATGAAATGCAGTCATGATGCATGCCCTCGCCAATGCTCCCTCATGCGACAACTTCTTACGTCTGTGGCATGCATTCATCCCTCAGTGCTCCACATCTTCCATGCACATGCAATGTTATGTTATGAGCGTGATTACCGAGTTATTATTAGTCCTTTTCATACAACAGTATTGGGAAACTAAGGTACCTCCCTTATATCATTCTCAAATAAGGATCTATTCTAGGGTCGTCAGTCCTAGATAATCTCATACGATGATGCGGTTCTAGGTCGCTGTAAAGGGCTGCCAGGGCTGTTATACGTACTTGTTGCACTACTCCCCCATCACCTTATAAATACAGGCCTAGTTTACACTCTGTTACTACAGGGAGGCTCGTCGCCTCACCACAAATTTAAAGTATGCTCGAGGTCACTACAAAGGGCTATCAGGGCTGTTACACGCACTCGTTGCACCGCTCCCCCATCACCTTCTCAATGTAGGCCGACAGTTCGAACATAGTATCCCATACCACCGTATTCGACTCACGAGTCTGAGTTGCTCACTGGTCACTACGGGGAGGCTCGTGGCCCCAGCGTAGGCCGACAGCTTGACCACGGTGTCCCATACCACCATGCCCGGCTCATGAGTCTTAGCGGATTAAGGTACCAAGGTTAACGAGGTTGCACTGGTAAGTTTGGTACCTTATGTTCAAACAATGGAGTCCAAACATGGTGAACATACATCGGGTCAATTGGGTTACTTGACAAGCTCGACAGGTACGACCATACACTGAAGTAGCCAACAAGGTACCGCTGTCGACAACCATTGTACGACTTGGATTCATTGAACGTGTCTTGTGTGGCGAAATGACCTTAACCACACAATCAAGGCCTGTTACCGATTGCCTGGACTATACAATAGCCCCAATCACATTCAGTTACAATTAAATATCCTAAAAGATAGTTAAAGCAGTTATGAATCAAGATTTCAACTCATACAATCAAATATCCAATATTGTCCGCTTAGGGCTGCCAGGGCTATTACACGCACTCGTTACACCACTCCCCCATCACCCTTCACGGACCTTATGGAATACAATTTAAACATGGATTTATACAAATGCATTACATAGATAAACAGACACCGTAATATACGATTCAGGGAGGAAACCATACACATAGGTAAAGGAGTCAAGAATCATATCTCAACACCCTTATACATTACAAGTTACTAACTACTACTCATTCAAACATTTCAACAAACACTTTAGACTACATACATCAACATACGTGACCTATGTTGATCACATAGGTATTAGGCCAAATCCTTTCACTAGGGAGCTACCCCATCTATAACATGCGTGCACCCACGACGGATAGCCATGGCAAGCACGAATCCACGTTCCATAATCATTCGTTCATTTTCACAAATACTTGGGCTACACACTTTAACCCACATAGCGTGCATTCGCCGTGGCGGGATTTAGGGCAAATCCTTTCGTCAAAGGGGTATCGCCTATACAACAATCATATATCCATGACAATTAGTCATGGCGAGCACAAATGCGAATTCTATACTCATTCAGTCATTTTCACAAACACTTAGAATACACTCTTTTAACTTACATAGCGTATACTAGCAAAAACATGTATTAGGGCGAATCCTTTCACCGAGTGAGTATTATACATATATATAGCATGTTCATACAGTAATTAATCATGGCTAACATACTTGCAAAATTTGTACATATACGGTATTTTCTACAATTTTACAGAATACACAATATACCATAATTTGTATACGCAATTGAAACACAAAACGGACATTGGTTTGTGCATGTACAATCACACTCAGATCATGAATCTATCATTATCTGACATTGAAAGCGTTGAAAACCATAACCTATACGTCTAAAGTCGGCACCTTATGCCGTAGAAACGTAATGGATTCACTAGAAACTCTAAGCCTTCGCCAACGTTGATATGGCAACCTATAGCATGAGTTAAGTTAGCTATTCCGCTACTTACAATAATTGAAATCCTGAAACAGATTAGGGTTAGGATTTTCTTACCTAAGAATGAAGACAGAATCGCCGGATTAGCGATTTGGTATCGATGGTTAGGCTCATACTACAGCAGGATAGAGCACCAGGATTCTTCTCTCACTTCTCCCACACTTTCTCTCTCTTTACTCTCTCTCTCACCTAGGGTTTTCTCAAATTCGTATGGGATGAGAGAGTGAGGGTTTAAGGTCCTTATATAGGCCCAGAACTCACGGAAATAGACTCAGGGCCAAGGTATACTTAGGTTATGTCCAAAGGGAGATTGTTTCATCTCAACGGAGCACTTCTGGATGCCCCCCTTGAGCCAAAGGTTGGACTTAAGCTCATAGACATTGGATCTAGTTCGAGTTACGTTTTCGGTCCGATCGGATTTATAGATAACCCGTGGCGGACCAGTTTCAGTTCAACGGTCACCGGAACTCGATCGGGGTTACAAGTACACGGACATGTGTATGAAATTTCTCCTGATCCGAGGGTATATTTGGGTCAGATTCTGATGGTCTGATTGCTTATATCAGGCCCGTAAGTGACAGGTCTCATATTACTTAAATTATGTTACATTTCTAAAGAAATCTTCGTTTTCTCACACTCCTCGCTTCGGGCTCTAGCAAATAGCCGTGGGACATTATCTGGATTTGACTTCTGAGATGGTTGTCAAGGCCAGCAAGGCGGTCCTAATTCTATCACCTCGTATTATTCGAACTTTCGATGTGCGGTCCAGATCTAATACGCGGTTTCGTGATGCTCCCGAGAGCAGCCGGGTAATGAGATTGATCCGAGATTTTAGGGTAATGTAGCGTCGATGATTCTACAAGTTTTGGGTCTTGCAGATCGTATTTAAAGTGATTGGTGCTAATTTCACAGGTATTCTAGTTTAACACTAGCTAATTCTCATCTATTTTCTAAAGGATTTAGTCCTGTAAGATTTCTATCTGAGGTGATACTCGTGCCTTTGGTAGTTTGTATAGAAGGTGGTTGAAGCTATTAACACTTAATTAAATTACGCCCTAATCATGGTAAAATAAGGTCCTAGAGCAAGAGAGGCTGATGTTTCTAAATAACCTATTCGTCGATGATTCCATAAGGTTAATGGTCAAAAGCCCATCTTATTTATGTATGTACTATTTACAGAAACTTCTAGTTTAAGTATTGTTCTTCATCACCTAAACTTTAGGATTTGTGTTTAATGTGAAAGTACTTAGAAAGATTTAAAGAACAAGGTGGTGAAAGGTGAGATTTGTGAAGGAAAAGGGTTAAAAAGCGTTTTTAGACTTTGGGAATGAGTTTTGACAAGTTAATAAGGTGTTAAGATCGACCCATTGCCTAAGGACGTCTATCTCCAGGTTGGCAAAAATCTAGGGTGTTACAGCCTGGTATGATGTATATGAGAATCATTTGGTCAGGCCCAATGAGATGTAATTCCAGCCCATAATATGTGGCCCATTGTGATGTATATAAGCCCAAGTATGTGGCCCGTTGTATAGTATTTGTGGCCCATTTGGCGAGGCCCGATGTCGTGTATATGTAGCCCTTGTATGAAGCCCATTGCGATGTATATTAGGCCCTTATATGATGTCGCGGGCCCATTATACGTTTGGCTTTATGTGGGCCACTCCTTGGGAGCAATGTTGGTTAAATGTCCACATTGATGGGCCGTGATGGTTAAATGTCCATATTGTGTGCCTGGTTAGGCCCATTTTTGTCATCCTCTAGTGGGTTACCCCAAACGAATGGGCCCCATTGATATTGCTTGGACCATCATTGACCATCCATATATGAACCCCGTCTTGAGGCCGATTCCGATTGACATGTCCGATTTACCCATTTTCGATTATCGATTGCGAAAAATCGATCGTGGATGATTATCGATCAATTTCGATTGACGTGACCGATTTACCGATTACCGATTGAGGCCGATTATCGTGACTGATTACCAATCGTGGCCGATTGTCGATTCTTCTTGTCGTGGCCGATTGCCGATTCCAGTTTATAGAGGATGATTTCCGAATTGTCGAGGTCGATTGTCGAGACCTATATGATGTATATGTAACCCGTAGTTGAGGCCCATTGTGGTGTGTATTCGGCCTGTGTGATGTATATACGGCTCGTATTTGAGGCCCATTGTGATGTGTATTTAGCCCGTGTATAAGGCCTAATGTGATGTATATGAGGCCTATGTGATGAGACCCATTGTGATGCATCTGAGGGTTAGGCGATGGAGCCCAACATGATGTATATTAGGCCCATGTGAGAGGCCCATCGTGATGTCTGGTAAGCTCTTGAGAGAGAGGCCCATGGTGTTGTATAATTGGCCCTTGTGTGAGGTCATGGGTTCACTATATGTTAGGATCCATGAGGGCCATTCCTTGGGGGCAATGTTGGTTAAATGTCCACATTGTCGAGGTCGATTGTCGATGCCTGTTATTGATACCGGTTATGAGTATGTGACAACATAACATCATGATACATACACATACGCATCATATGCATGTTTGTTATGAGACGTGGTTGATCATTGCATATGTCATTAAGCGTGTTGTTATGAGACTCCCTGATAGGCGGAGGTTATCTCACATGAGCGCACGGTATGCGCAGGATTGATGCATGACTGGATTGTATGACTCATGCATCTTGCATTGTGTGCTGTGATTACTATACGTCCTAACTACATCAAGGCCGTAGCCTCTATAGGCATATCATGGATAGCCAGAGGGGACACCGGAAATGTTTGGTTCTAGCATACGGGCGCCATAGATGTCCCTGGGTGAAAATTTCTAAACCTCCGTGGCCAGGAGACGCCCCAATGTCTAGACAGAGTGGATATATGTAACTTCTCGAAAAATTTTGTACAAAGACCCAAGTACCACCTCAGGCAGAAATCACTTAGGATTAAATCTTTTAGAAATTAGACAAAGTTAACTAAGTGTTAAACTAGATTAGCTACGAAATCCGCTTGATCCACTTTAAATGCGATCTGTAAGACCCAAAACTTGTAGAATCATTGACGCTAGGTTACCCTAAAATTTAGTATCAATCTCATTACCCAGTTGCTCTCGGGAGCACATTGAAACTCCATATCGGATCTGGACCGCACGTCGAAAGTCCGATTACTACAAAATTATATAACTAGGACCGCCTTGCTGGGCTTGATAACTATCTCGGAAATCAAATCCAAATTGTGTTCCGGGGCTATTCGCTTGAGCCCGGAGTGAAGAGTGTGAGAGAACGTAGATTTCTTTAGAAATTAAACCTAATTTAAGTAATCTCAGACCTGTCACTTACGAGCCTGATATAAGCATTCAGATCGTCAGAATCTAACCCAAATACACCCTCGGATCAGGGAAAACTTCATACACAGGTCAGTGTACTTGTAACCCTGATCGAGATTCGGTGACCGTTGAACTGAAACCGGTCCGCCACATGTGATCTGGAAACCCGACTGGAACGAAAACTTAACTCGACCTAGATCCATAGTCTGTAAGCTTAAGTCCGACCTTTGGCTCAAGGGGGGCTCCGGAAGAGCTCCGTTGAGCTGAAACAGATGCCCTTTTGACATAACCTAAGTATACCTTAGCCCTGGGGCCATTTCCATCAGTTTTAGGCCTATATAAGGACCTTAAACCCTCTCTCATTCTCACCATACGAATTTGAGAAAACCCTAGGAGAGAGAAGAGAGTAAAGAGAGAGAAAGTGAGAGAGAAGTTAGAGTTATTCTAGGGAATCAATCCCTGCCGTTCTCCGTGTCTATCCATCACAACTGTATTGCTTTTTCGGCGATTCTGATTCCATTTTCGGGTAAGAAATCCTAACCCTAATCAGTTCTAGAGATTCGATTAGTGTAAGTGATGAAGTAGCTAACCTATTTCGTGTCATAGGTTGTCGTTCTGCCAGTGATAAAGACTTGGTGTTTAAACTGAGTCCGTTACTCGCTTTTACGGCATAAGGTGCGGACTTTAGATGCTTAGGTTATAGTTTTCAAAGCTTTCAATGCCAAATAATGATAGATTCATGATCTGGGTGTTCTTGTACATGCAAAATGCGATGTTTGTTTTGCGATTCAGTTACATATGCAAATTATGGTGTATAGTGTATTCTGTATATTTGTAGAAAATATCGTATACGTACAAATTATGAAGGTGTGTTTGCCATGATAAATTACTGTATGTATATGTTATATATGTGTATAATACTTACTCGGCGAAAGGATTTGCCCAAATACATGTTTTGGCTAATATACATTATGTTTGTTAATAAGTGTATTCTAAGTGTTTGTGAAAATGCTTGTAAGAGTAAGTACTTAGATGATTGTGCTTTAGGTAGGTGTTGAGATAGGATTCTCAACTACCTTAGAGATATATATGATTTCCTCCATGTTAGTTGTTTAATTTAATTGCTTACTTATGAAATTTATGTGTTTGTATTTCCTGTTTATATTGTGTTTTATAACATGCTTATTCACATGTTTGAATTGCTTTGTTACTTCTGCTTAGACTACCATACATGCTTTCTGGATAGGACTTGAATGTGATTGGGGCTATGTGATAGTCCAGGTAATCGGTAACAGGCTTGAAGTCGTGGCTGAGATTCATTCACCACGTAGGACGTGTTTGACAAACCCGTGTCGTATGTTGGTCGTCGACAGTGGTTAGGCCACACAAAGTGCTTATGCACTTCATGTCGATCGATGCAATGTGCGCTCGTGCTTGTCGAGCCTGTCAAGTAACCCGATGTGTTATTGTATGTTCACCATGTATGGACGTTACTGCTTGAACCTAAGGTACCAAACTCACTAGTGGAATCCCGTTTAACCTTGGTACCTCGATCCGCTAAGACTCATGAGCCGGACATGGTGGTATGGAACACCGTGGTCGAGCTGTCGGCCTACGTTGGGGCGACGAGCCTCCCTGTAGTGATCAGTGACCAGCCCAAACTTATGATTCGAATACGGTGGTATGGGACACTGTATTCGAGCCGTCGGCCTACACTGATTGGTGACGAGCCCTTTGTAGTGACCTCGAGTATACTTTGAGTCTACGTAGAGGCGACGAGCCTTTCCGTAGCATCTGGAGTATAAATTAGGCTTGCACTGATTTGGTGATGAGCCCTTTGCAGTGACCTAAAATCGCAACATCGTATGAGATTTACTTGGACTGACGACCTTAGAATGGATCATTGTTTGGGAAATGAATTAAGGGAGGTACCTTAGCTTTCCTATCATGCTGTATGAAAAGGACTAATAAGAACTTGGTAATCATACGCATGCACCGCATTACATGTGCGTTCAGGCGTTGCAGGTCAAGCACCGAGGCAGTGTTGTCATTGCGAACGTAAGATGAAGTCGCTGAGGGAGCGTAGGCGAGGGCATGCATCATACATCCATACTATTTTTGCATTAACAACAGTACTAGGAATGTGTGATTTATTGCTTTATCAATACTGCTTGACTGAATTGATAACATGCTAACCTATACTCTATTGTTCCATTGAGTTGATCACTCACTCCCACGTTACAGGACGGTGTTTAAACACCAAACCAGACTCTATCTTGATTGTAGATGATGGCATGACTCCCAAGGCGGAGCCTGATTATTACGACGATCAGGATGAGTACTCTTACTTGCAGTTCTCTGATAGATTCGCTTAGGCTCTCCTGTTCGGCGGGGCTACAGGGTTGTATTACAGTTGAACTATTTTTGTGACTCTTGACTTTTGAAATATTACTTGTAATATTTCACGAACACAGTGACTCAGTATTATATTCATACTCTGGAGACCAATTGTGATATTTTGATTTGTATACATTTATTTATAATTTTCAGTCTTCCGCTTGCATTTTACCACTGATCTGGAGTATGAATTACTATTTTGGTATAATCCCATTCATGATTAATGTACTAACACAGACAACATTAAATCATAAGCATAAATGTTGCATAAGTAATGTTTTGGAACTCGGGAGTTGAATTGCTACTCAAGCCCCGATTTTCAGGGGGTTACAAGTTGGTATCAGAGCATGATTTGGATTAAACCGGACCTGGGTTATGGTCACACACCTTACGCTACTGCATTTCGACTTAGGTAGGTGCGAGAAAAATCTAGAAATAAAAGTAAAATTGTCCAGTTTCGCCAATTGGCGAAGTTCATCGAAATCAATCACCGAGATCGAGTCCGTGCACCTCCGTGATCACTTGAGGTGACCCCGGACCTATCCTTAATCGTCTATCGACGGGTTTAAATAGTAAATCACCCCATCCCAACCATCAATAATGTACTGATGCAGTTATGCATCAGAAAACACCTGAGAGGACCTGAAATGAAGCAAAACAGAGTGGGGGGCCTAACCACGCAAATCTAGGGGGACCTAGAGTGGGCCCCACACCTTTTTGGGACCTAGGGGGTAGGAGGACCTCCCCCATTGGCGAGCCCTTGCCAAACAGTCCAGCGACCGGCGAGGGGCTTGCCGATTCGGCGAGGCCTCGCTGGCTAACGGGCCAGGCCGGGCGGGCCGCTCGGGCCGATCGCCTGTGGGGTCTTGTATGGCCCACCTGTCTAGAGTTTTTGGTTTAAAACTTTCCCAAACACGCCCCTCCTTCACAAATCACCCTCTCAAGCTTTCCTTTCTCTCCCAAACTTTCAATTTTTAAAAAAATTTCCCCTCCAATCAGCCATTTTGTCATTTCCCTTTGAGCATACTCATCTCCACTGTTTTCGGCAACGCCCACCTTCTAACCGTTCTATTCTCTCCGATTTGTGCTCTTGAATCTCCCATTTGAGGCTCAAGTTCGTGTACCCCCACTACCCACCCTCTTTCTTCATTTTCCCTCTTCATTCCCTTCCATTTGAGCCTTTACACGTCCCTTGGAGGCTCAAATCTGTGGAGATCTAATGACTCCATCCCTTTCTTTCCTTTTCTTCACTTTCTCCATGGCCCTCTTCAAAGTTATTGCGGCCATTTTCTCGTTTTCCACCATTCTTTCCCTCATGGGAAAGAGGAAGGGTGCTGCGAATGAAGCCGAGCCTAGCCGCTCTACTCGTTCGAGAAGACCGCGAGGCGCCACCGTAACCACGTGTGTTGAGCATGAGATACGGACGAAGCGGGACCTCGATCGCCAGGCTCCTCTCCCACGAGCTCTACTAGCGGAGTTGTCCCATGGAGTTTATGAGGGCCGTCGGGTCCTTTTTGAAGCTCAGGTAGACAGGCAACTCTTTGGAGAGTATCTGTTGTTGAAGCGCCTAGATGAGTCCGATTGGGGCCCTACGTTTGAGGGAACATATCGTACAAATGTGGGTACTGCCCGTGCATTCTACGCCCATATTCGAGAGCCGATGCTGGAGCTCTTGTAGTTCAAGATTCCCTCAAGACGAGGTCGGGAGGCCATAATTGACGTTGGCCTGATAGCTCGACTTATGGGGATATCTCTTGGCCAGGTTCACGCGAGCGAGACGAATTTGAGGAGTACAGGTGAAAGGGACCGCCGCACACGGTTCCTTTGTGGTCGACTGGTTCAGTGGCAGCCCAACAATTTCCTTTTAGCGACCCACATGAAGGATGATTTTTGCCTACACCATATCTCCACGTTTAATGTCTACCCTAAGTGGAGCAATCGCAGTGTGTGTATGCGTCTGATGGTCGACTTTCTATACCAAGCGGGGCTGGGTGAGAAGTTATGCTTGCCTACATACGTTTTGCGACAAATCGTTTTGACCGCACGCTCAAACAGGACTGATTTGCTCCCTTTCGGTCGGCTCATATGCAAGATTGCCCGTGAGTTCAGTTACAGTCTTGGCGCGGAACTTCCAGTGCCGCAACACTTCATCAATGAGACCACTCTCAATCAGATGGAAATCGGGCCATGATAGCGACAAGCCCGACTTGAGGAGAGTGAGGATGAGACAGCGAGTGAAGAAGAGCAAAGTGAGGATGAAAGTGGAGCGAAAATAGAAGAGGAAGAGAACGAGGAAGAAGAAGAGGCCCAGGATATGGAGGAGAGCTCCCCTTCTATGCCACCGGAGCAGGACACTGATCAGGCTGCTAGGGATGCTCGTATAGCTCGACTGGAGGAGGATTATGCTGCCCTACGACAAGTCAAGCGGTCCTAAGGCAGGATATTATGGATCTTCGGGGCCTTGTGAAACACAAGTTCAAGAAAGTGACTCGTATGCTGAAGACTATCCTGTGTTATCTGCAGGATAAGGGTGCCCCTCCTCCTTCGCTAGACTCAGATGCTAGTCATCCCTGCAGTTATCTTACAACTTGTTTTGATTCCTGCTTTAAGTTATGTTTGTGTTCCTGTTGATGGGCCTAGTAGTGAAGTAGTAGTAGAATGTTTTCAGTGTTTGAAGCTTGGGTTGTATTAGCTAACATGCATTTTCTGTCATGATTCATGTAAACTCTGTACTCCATGTATGACAAATTTTGGTTAATGAAATGCATGCAGTTCCTTTTTACTATGAAGTGTGTATGAATGCTACGTAATAAGTTTATGTGTATGCCGAATCTGACCCAAGTTGCACCCTATGTCATATAGGGCATGTCACGGAAGGTCACGCGGAGCACGACACGCCTTGCACTTACGGATACGATGGATCAGGCACCTCCCTAGAGGGATGGTTATACAGACCCCGAATTGGGCCCTGTTCGTGAGACGATTCCTGAGTCTCAACCCTCTCTTAGTCCTACAGTTGGACCGCCACCGTACACACCACCGGTTCGTGAGCAAAACAGTGCGTCATCTTCAACGCAGCATGTGCCTGAGCCTGTCCCACCTACTGATAGGTTGGAGCAGTTGATGATGATGATGCAGTAGCAGCACCAGCAGCTCTTGGCTACCCTTGCAAGGGCCCTAGCCCAGGGTGGAAGTGCTGCTCCACCTTCATCATTTGTACGTCCTGCTGAGACAGTAGGGCCTTCTGATCAGGATGAGGGTGTGGCTCCTCCTGCACCTGCTACATACCCTACGGGGAATATGGGTATAAGTGGTTTACTCGAGCGATTCCAACGCTTGAGGCCTCCTACTTTTACGGGTTCTTACAGACCCGATGAGGTAGAATATTGGCTCGACCGTATTTCCAAGATACTGAGGATGCTATACTGTACTGAGCAGGAGTAGGTCGAGTTGGCCGCCTTTATGTTCAAAAAGGAGGCAAGCCTATGGTGGGATAGTGTATTGCGGACTGTTGCAGTTGGCTATATCTGGACCTGGGCAGATTTTGAGTTCCGCTTTCATGAGAAGTTCTATCCCCAGACGTACTGGTACGAGAAGGAGAATGAGTTTTTGCACCTCAGATAGGGAGGCATGACAGTGAATGAGTATGAGCACCGGTTCACGGAGTTGGGCCACTATATTCCTACGATTCTCGCTAACGCACAGATACAGATGCGGCGCTTTTCTGAGGGCCTACGCCCTGATATTTGCTCGAAGATGTGTTGTGCTAGCATACCTTCCTATGTCGAGTTGCTACACATGTCTATGCGAGTTGAGCAGGACAGGGATCAGTTGGCACGTTCCCGTGGGCCTATGGTCCCTAGGCCTCGACCAGATATGCCAAGCAGGCCATTCCTAGGCAAGAGGCCTCGTACAGACTCTCCTCCCAGGACTTCAACACCACTAGTTTTGATGGGGTGCCCGGGCGTGACTTGTACCTACTGTGGGAGGCCAGGCCACCCAGCGGAGAGCTGTTTCGCACGTATGAGAGACAGTGGATTCTCGCCGCCGCAGAAGATCGACCGCATTCATCCCCAGGCCATTTCAGCACCACCCTTGCGTACTAACCCTACACATCCATCTTTTTGACCCCTGCACCTTGATTCAGGCCGCCTCAGCGACCTATGGTACCTCAGCCCAACCGACCATAGTAGGCACGTGTTAATACACTCACAGCAGAAGAGCCAGAGACAACACCTATGGCCTTCGAGGTCACTGCACATGTTCAAGGTACTCCTGTCTTTTTATTGGTGGACACTGGGTCCACTACCTCCATCATTTCATACGTGGCAGTTAAGCGTCTAGCTTTACATACTACTCCCACGAAGGGAGTGAGACTCTCTACTGCTACTAACACCTTTTCAGATGTCACATGGGCGTGTGAGGGTTGCTCAGTAGATTTGGGTAGCAGGAAAGTATTCGTTGACCTCATTGTCGCTCCACTATAGCACTACGACATTATCCTCGGTATGGACTAGCTCACCGAGATCAAGGCAGAGATTATTGGCGATAATCGGGTCGTGACAGCCAGCGGACTTGACGGTACGGTCTTTACTTTTCCAGTATAGGTTAGTTGGCCATGTCGGGTTGGATGTTACGCCGCTTTACTTAAGCATGTTGATGGGCCGACATTAGGAAATGCCAGTAGTTCGGGAATTTGAGGATGTGTTCAGGACGATCCTTGAATTACCTCATTGGCACGAGATCAATTTTACTATTGATCTTGTGCCCGGTGCGACCCCCATTTCATTACCTATGTATCGGATGCCTCCATGTGAGATGGAAGAATTGCAGAAACAGATTGACGAGCTCGTAGAGAAGGGCTTCATACGACCCAGTGTCTCCTTGGGGAGCACCTGTGTTGTTTGTCAAGAAGAAAGATGGATCGTTACGATTATGTATTGATTATCGTAGGTTGAATCAATTGACCGTGAAGAAAAAATATCCTTTGCCCAAGATAGACGATTTATTTGATCAGTTGAAAGGGGCGCGCTACTTCTCGAAAATTGATCTACAATCAAGGTATCATCAGTTGCGCGTCAAGGATGAGGACGTGCATAAGATGGCCTTCAGGACTAGTTTTGGGCATTATGAGTTCCTTATGATGTCATTCGGTTTTACAAACGCACCGGCCGTGTTCATGGATTTTATGAACCGGGTATTTGAGTCATTTTTATATCGATTCGTCATCGTGTTTATCGATGACATCCTGATATACTCGGCGAGTCGAGAAGAGCACGAGGAACACTTACAAGCAGTCTTAGATACTCCGAGGAAGAACCAGTTGTTCGCACAGTACAAGAAATGTGACTTCTGGAAAGAGGAAGTCAAGTTCCTAGGACATATGGTGTCCAAGGAAGGGATAGCGGTGGACCTTGCTAAGGTAGCCGCGATTCTGAAAGCAGCCTGGTTCAGTTACTGAGGTGACGAGTTTCCTTAGTCTGGCAGGCTGCTACCAATGATTCATTCGAAATTTCTCGAAGATAGCCAGACCGTTGTCTCAGTTGACACGGAAGGATCTGAAGTTCGCCTGGAATGAGGAGGAAACAACTTTTCAGGAGCCGAAGGACAGACTGACGTCCGCCCCTGGGCTAGTATTGCCAGAGCAAGGGGTCAAGTATACGATTTATACCAACGCATCTCAAGTTGGTTTGGGATGTGTCCTTATGCAAAAGAATAGTGTGATTGCATATGCCTCAAGCCAGTTGAGGAAACACGAGGAGAATTACCCTACACACGACTTGGAACTGGTAGCGGTCATATTTGCATTAAAGCTCTAAAGACGTTACCTCTACGGTGAGGCGTTCGAGATTTTCTGCGACCACAAAAGCCTTCACTATATATTCACTCAGTGAGACTTGAATATGAGGCAGCGCCAATGGATGGAGACCTTGAAGGACTTCAAGTTTGAGGTTTCTTACCATCCTGGCAAGGCTAACCTTGTGGCAGGCACATTGAGATGCAAGAAGGCGATAGTATTTACGGCTCCTCTGATGGTTAAGGAATGCCATATGGTTGAGTTCGTATGAGACTTTGATCAGAAACTCATCGTGGAGGAGCCATTCGTGAGTGTCGCGCACATTCGGGTGCGGTCACTTATGGATGACAGGATTATCAAGGCTCAGAAGGGCGATGCGCGACTGTCTGAGCTTCGAGAGAAAGCTAGCGATGACAAGGACTCCGAGTGGAGAGTTGGCACAGATGGGGGCCTACGATACCGTGGCCGCCTATGCGTCCCAGACATTCATGACTTGAGATAGGAGATTCTCGAGACTGCCCACAGATCGAAGCTTGCGATGCATCCTGGTAGTACGAAGATGTATCAGGACATGAAGAGGTCTTACTAGTGGGATAATATGAAGGTCCACATAACAGAATATGTCTCTCATTGTCTCACATGCCAGCAGGTCAAGGCTGAACATCGCCGACCTCCTGGACTGGTTCCGCCCATGCCCATAGCTGAATGGAAGTGGGACTTCATCGCAATGGATTTTATATCGGGACTGCCGAAGACGAGGAAGGGACACGAATCCATTTGGGTGATCGTCGACCGGTTGACAAAGTCGGCTCATTTCCTTCTGATCAGAGTTTCGAACTCTGTAGACGAGTTGGCCAAATTGTACATTAAGGAGATAGTGCGTCTGCATGGAGTTCCCTTGGAGATTGTTTTGGACAGAAATGAGTGTGAAGTTGAAGTTCAGTACTGCATTCCACCCACAGACCGATGGGCAGACGGAGCGAGTGAATCAGATTTTGGAGGATATGTTGCGGGCCTATGTGTTAGACTTCAAGGACGGTTGGGATGACTGTCTCCTGTATGCAGAATTCGCCTACAATAACAGTTTTCAGGCGAGTATTAGTATGACTCCTTATGAGGCCTTGAAAAGGCCAAGCTATATGTCCTAGAGGGGGGGGGGGGGTGAATAGGACTATGCCAAATTTAAAATAAAATCAGCGGAAATAAAATAAACCAATATCCTTACAATTATGAATCAATTCACAATGCTAAATTTAAATCACCTTGATAAATAAGTATTGAGAGATTGATACAAATTCAGTTCTAAGGACAACCTTACACCATAATAAACAAGGGCTTATGGTAGGACAACCTTATTTCTAGAACATCTTTTAGATCAAGGACTCAATTTTAATAGAAGTAAATAAAATAGCAAGGAATTGAAATTAAATGCAGAAATATAGATCTAAATTATTACAACAATCCCCACACTTGCTTGAAATGTAAATAGTTACAACATTCACATCCACTTGTACATTCCACACAATCGAATGATAAAAGATATAAAAATTAAGCAAGTATTCAATCCACAAGATAAAGAGTTATAGTGGTTCACCTGTGTGTACACCAACTGTCTTTCAACAGCCACACAGAAAGCTACTCCACTCCTAATATCCTCACACAGGGGATATTAGCGTTCACTATGAAATAGGTTTTCACAGGTTCACCAAAAACCTTTACAATTGTGTCTTTTTCACTTGGGCTTACACAATTCAAAAACCCCTCTTTTCTGAGTTTTCTGGTTCTCCTCAGATAACCAATACAATGAGATTTTTCTGGTTCAACCTCAAACAAAACCAATACAATGAGATTTTTCTGGCTTAACCTCAAACAAAACCAAAAGTAAATAAATTTTACAGAATTGTAAAATACCTGGATTTCTCCTTTTCGTAGCAGCCCGGTAGAACCAATCGGAGTAGATGATTGAATGTCAAAGTTCAATTTCCAATACTCACATTCATAAGGTTCTAAATTCTAATAGATTTTAGATTTAACTTGTTGGGCGTAGCTATATTTGATTTTGATTCCAAGAAGAAGGAATAAGATAATTCCTCTCTTCAAATAAGATTGGAATATAGAAACAAAATCAAATTAAATAAGCTAGCAAAAAGGAATATTAAATAAGCACAATGTAGCTTAAAATGAACACAGACTTATCTCAGAGTGATCACTTGAAAATTCTTGAATTGAATCGAGTTGAAGTGTGAAAACTCTGAATTTCGTGTTCAATTTATAGAAGCAAAAATCGTTCCTACGACTGGTCTTAGAAACCTTCGACTGGTCGTAGCTCTAACAGATTTTTGAAATATTGAGCGCGATCTTTGAAAGT
The DNA here is from genome assembly GCA_021015155.1 of Magnolia officinalis. NCBI lineage: Eukaryota > Viridiplantae > Streptophyta > Magnoliopsida > Magnoliales > Magnoliaceae > Magnolia > Magnolia officinalis. The sequence goes on along the minus strand of JAJHSJ010002716.1, from coordinate 55,765 downwards.
TGTTCCACGACTGGTCGTGAGTAGCCTACGACTGGTCGTGGGTCACCTACGACTAGTCGTGGATCTCTACGACTGGTCGTAGGACCATAGATTACGTTGCTGGACTTTGAGTCGTAGCTCTACGATTGGTCGTGGACGAGTCGAAGCCACACCTACGACCGGTCGAAGGACCTCCAGGACTGGTCGTGGGCGTACCAAAAATTCTGAAAAATCTTCAACTACTTAGGACTGGTCGTGGAATTTCTTGGACTAGTCGAACCAATGCTAGGACTGGTTGAACAAGAGCTAGGACTGGTCGTAGAATAGACCAAACTTATGTAAAATAAACATTTGATTTATGTATCCAAAGTGACCTACTTAAAGGGTCAACCTAAGGTCATTCAAACCTGAACCATGTCGTATGGACATTGAACTTCAACCATTCATCGAATGTAGATTTATTTGAACCATATCAGGCTTGAGATCATGAACTTGTTGTAGCTTTAAACTTGAGATCTTCATCAGCATAAAAAAAAAAAAACAACTTCATGCATTGCTTATTAGTCTTGAAGTCATGAGTTGTTTCTTAAGACTTGAACTTCAACACTGTAGCTTCTTGAGACTTCAACATGTAGCTTCTTGAACTTCAATATGTAGCTTCTTAAACTTCAATATGTAGCTTCTTGAAAGGTTCAACTTGTAGCTTCTTGAAGTGTTTATGCAGTGTCTTGAATTCATATAAATCATCATACAAGCACAGGACACAGATAGATGTTTTGACACATCAAAATTTGACAACCAAAGGAGCATGAGACCATAACACTTACAATCTCCCCCTTTGTCAAATTTGTGACAAAACACCCAAATAATAATACTTTCAATAAAATAGAGAATCATGCACAGTTATATAGATATGATAAGTTAATAAACTAGCATCATTCTCATTCTCCCCCATAACTACCCTTGAGAAGGTTAACTCCCCCTGAGTAATAGGAGCACATCATAAAGATTAAATTCAAATAAATCAAAAGCCTCCAAAACTTCTCCCCCTTTTTGACACAAAATGACAAAGGAAGAAGAGCATCAATAATAATGAAAATAGGAGTTGATTCAAGAGAGCATAGTGCATAATTAAAAAAGTCAGTAAGCATGTAAAGTTCAGTAAAAAAAATATTACAGACCAAATAAAAATTCAGTCAGAACCAGAAGAGGGTGCAGGATTAGATGGATCAATTTTGTGTAAACCCTTAGCAATCCGCCTCATATATTTGCGTAAATAAGAAAATTGCGTGTCTTGGGTAACACAAATTTGAGCCACCTGCTCTTGAAGGGAATTCAATCTCTCATCAAAATCAGAAGGCTGAAAATCAGGATCATCAGCCGAGTCTGACTCAAGTTCTTCAAATAAATCATCCATATTCACGTCTTCAGGAAGATCACCAGCTTGATCTGCATTTCCTGCTTCACCACCACTGCTACCAGCATCCACTTGGCCATCAGCCAATTCTAAATTCATCTTGTTAATATTGGAATTATTAAAAGGGAGATGATAGATGGGTTTTTCTCTAGTAGGCATAGCCACGAGCATATGATTTGCCAGCATAGTCAATAAATAACCAAAGGGTATATCACTATGTCCAGGATGGTGACGAGACAGAATAATGGAATGACAAATTAAAGAAGGTAGACATATTTTTGCACCAGAGATGACAGAATTAAAACACGAACCATGAAAGCAGTGAGTTCAGTTTTATTACCAGAATGTGGATAAAGATTTGAGATGAATATCCTATGAAGTACTCTGTGTCTGGGTAACAAATACCTTGAGGGAAGTGCATGACCTTTATGAGTCCAATGAACATCCAAATTACATAAATCTCTAGTAAGCATTTTTCGTTCAGATTCTGAGAGACTGTCATGTAAAATATGAATTGGAATGCTCTCATCATTGACAGGTATTTCCATAATGTCAGCAATCAAATGTCGATCCACTAAAAACAATCCTTCTTGAGTATCAACTTTAAAAGTTAAATTCTCAAGAGAAAAATCACAGATACATGCAAACATGGATTGGGCAATGGACTGGTATGCAGCTCCACCCCAATGTAAGATCTTATCCCATCCCACAGATTCCAACAGAGGAGGGATACCAAATGAAGCAATGTGATTAATATTAACAGGACGCTCAACAATAACATTGTGCATACGCAAATCCCGAGCATTAGAAGGATCATTTTTGGGAGAGCGAAGATGACGTTGTACAATAGAAGCTGATCTAGATGAAGAGGGACCTCGAGTAGTTTTCTTTTTACCTCTAGCATCCATTTTCAAAGAAGGATTTCAAGGAAACAACAAGATGCAAGATAGAAGAAATGGGGTTTAGATAGAACAAATTTTTTAAGATAAAACCCCAAACTTGCAATGAACGACCAAATAGATGCCACAAGAATGAGATTTGAAACACTAATAGCAAGAATCTACAAGAAAAATGCAAAAGAACCACTAACCTTGAAGTACTATGAAGGTGGGTTCGACAGGTCGTAGCTAGAACCGTTGGAGAGTAAAAAGAAATGAAGAAGAAGAGTCAAAATCCCCAAATTAAAGTGAAATCCCGAGTTTCACGACTGGTCGTGTAAGTGTTCGACCGGTCGTATCACGACCGGTCGTGTACACTCACGACTGGTCGAGTACGACACAGAATTTGCAAATTTTTTTTTTTAAATAATTTTCAAATTTAAGCAAATAAAACATCAAACTTATGTACATTATGATACACCAAATCATGCAAATTCAATTTAAATTGCACATACCGAGATCAAACTTTAATTTATTAAACCTGCTTTTGTCGAGCGGTTTAGTGAAAATGTCCGCAAGTTGAGTCTCGGTTGGAATGTAATCCAAATATATTAATTTTTCTTCCACTAATTCACGAATGTAATGAAATCTAATGTCAATATGCTTAGTAAGTGAATGCTGAACTGGATTTTTAGAGATATTTATTGCACTGGAATTATCACAAAATAAAATCATAGAATCCTGAGTAATTCCATAATCGCTTAACATTCGTTTCATCCAAACAAGTTGAGTACATGCATTTCCAGCAGCAATGTATTCAGCCTCAGCTGTTGATAGCAATATAGAACTTTGCTTCTTGCTAAACCAAGAAACAAGACAATTTCCAATGTAGAAACAACCACCACTGGTTGATTTCCTATCATCAATGTTTCCAGCCCAGTCAGCATCTGCGTACCCGGCTAATTGAACATTAGTCTCATGTGGATACCAGAGACCCAGTTTAGTAGAACTTGCGACATATCGGATAATCCGCTTAACAACAGTTAAGTGAGATTCTTTAGGATTTGATTGATAACGAGCACAAATACCAACACTCAAAGCAATATCTGGTCTACTAGCAGTCAGATAAAGCAAACTACCAATCAAACTACGATACAATTTAGGATCCACATCATTACCTGTAGAGTCTTTTGAGAGTCTCAAAGTTGTACTCATAGGAGTATGAAAATTTTTACCTTTCCCAAATCCAAATTTCTTAATTAAACTCAGAGCATATTTGGTTTGAGAGATAAAAATTCCATCAGGTTGTTGTTTTACTTGCAACCCTAGAAAATAGTTTAATTCTCCAATCATGCTCATTTCAAATTTAGACTTCATCAAATCTGCAAACTCAACAGTCATGTTAGTACAGGTTGATCCATAAATAATATCGTCAACATATATTTGAACCATTAGAATATCATTGTTATGTTTCTTAACAAAGAGCGTCTTATCAACACATCCCATCTGAAAATTATGACTCAGTAAAAACTTAGTCAGTTTTTCGTACCATGCTCTGGGAGCTTGTTTCAGACCATAGAGAGCCTTCTTAAGACGATACACATGATCAGTAAATTTAGGATCTTCAAACCCTGTAGGTTGTTCAACATATACCTCTTCATGTAAATCACTATTCAGAAAGGCACTCTTTACATCCATTTGATAAATTTTAATCTTCCTAAAACAAGCAATGGAGATAAAAAGTCTGATTGATTCAAGACGAGCTACAGGGGCAAATGTTTCATTATAGTCAATACCTTCAATTTGTGTATACCCCTGTACAACTAGTCTTGCTTTGTTTCGTATAATATTTCCAAGTTCATCAGATTTGTTTTTGAAAATCCATTTTGTTCCAATAATATGTTTATCTTTAGGTCTAGGAACAAGGTACCAGACATCATTTCTAACAAACTGATTAAGCTCTTCTTGCATCGCAAGAATCCAGTTTTCATCAGAAAAGTGCTTCTTTTACGTCAACCGGTTCAATCTGGGAAGTTAAGCATACGTAGTTACATATGTCCTCTAATTGTCTACGAGTGTGCACACCAGTGAGAGGGTTTCCAAGTATTTGAGAAGTTGGATGATCTTTAACAGTCCTTAATTCAGGATTAGTTTCACTTGATGAAATTTGTTGTTTTTCAAGTATAAGAACTTCATCATTATCTGAACTAGGGACAGGTGTATTCAAAAGATCGTCAATCACAACATTTATTGACTCTTGAATCACACCGGTCCTGTTGTTCAGAACACGATATGCATGACTGTTTAAAGAATATCATAAAAAGATCCCTTCATCACTTTTAGTGTCGAATTTTCCCAAATTTTCACGGTCACGCAAAATATAGCACTTGCTACCAAAGACTCGAAAGTATTTGACAGAAGGCTTTTTCTCAAACCACATTTCATAAGCCGTTTTATTATTAGATTTACAAATATAAACACGGTTAATAATATAGCAGGCTGTATTCACTGCTTTAGCCCAGAGATTCCTAGGAAGCTTCATGCTATTTAACATAACATTTCCCATTTCTTGAAGCACTCTATTCTTCCTCTCGACAATTCCATTTTGTTGAGGAGTTTTAGGTGCAAAGAATTCATGCGATATTCCCTGATCACTACAGAATTTCTCAAAACTGCTATTTTCGAATTCGGATCCATGATCACTACGGATCTTGTTGACTTGAGAACATTTTTCAGTTTGAATCCGTTTTATAATCTTTTTCACTTCATCAAGGGTTTCTGATTTGTCTCTCAAGAATGAAACCCAAGTGTATCTTGTATAATCATCTACAATAACTAAGATGTACTTTTTGCCACCTCGACTTTTCGTTCTTGTTGGTCCTATAAGATCCATGTGGAGAAGCTCGAGTGGTCTTGTGGTGATATTGGAGTTCACCTTTTTGTGAGAGCTCCTAGTTTGTTTACCATACTGGCATTCACCACAAATCTTGTCTACTTTTTGCATCTTAGGTAGACCTCTAATTAGTTCACTTTTGCTCAATCTGTATAAATTTCGGTAGTGTACATGTCCAAGGCGTTTATGCCATAATTCTGTCTCATCGGTATGGACCATGTAGCACGTTTGTTTAGATGAGCTACCATTGCTTACTATATAGCAGTTTTCAGAAGTTCTGCGACCAGTTAATATTACAGAACCCTTTTCATTTATAATTTCACAACCTTGATTAGAAAATTTAACATTATGGTTGTTATCGCATATTTGAGATATGCTCAACAGGTTGTGTTTTAAACCCTCAACATATAAAACATTTTTAAATAAGGGAAGGTTATAGAGTTGGACCGTACCTTTGCCAATTATCTTGCAGTTGCTACCATCACCAAATGTGACTGACCCATCAGTCATATCTTTAAGATCGGTGAATAGTGCTTTGTCGCCTGTCATATGTCTGGAGCATCCACTGTCTAGGTACCATTTCGAATGGCTTGTAGCTTTGAAAGCAGTGTGAGCAACCAAACAGGCAACCTTAGGAACCCATTTCAGTACTGTTTTGGGTTTAGGAGAATAATTGCTCTTCTTTTGTTTATAGTTGTAAGAGTGACCTACTGAGTTAGATTTTAATAGCTCCTTAAGTAAATCAACAATTTTTTCAGCTAGTGGGTTTCGAATCTGATTTATATAACTGCTTTTGGGTTTTTGAAAAGTTTTTGTATTTTTAGAAAAAACTTGACTATTACCTTTTCCTTTTGAGTTAGAAGTCTTTCCTTTCACAAAATTGGAAGGAGTATTCTTTTGTTTAGGAGATGTGTTTATATCATAGCCCAACCCGGATCGATCGCCACATTTTCTTGATCCGGATAATAATTTTTCTAATTTTGGATCACCTTAGGCATATCTCCATGTGTCCTTCAAACTCAGAAGAGAAGATACTTCTTTTTTAAGTTTCTCATTTTCAGATTTCAAATTTTCAATTAGGGAGGTTTTGAATTCTAGATCACACTTTGATTTTTCAAAACAATCTGAAATTTGAGATTTTTCTAAAACAAGGGTTTCAAAACATTCTTTAAGTTTAAAAAACTTTTCTTTTTGAAGTTTAAGTTTGACAGCAATTTTACAACTTTCCTTATATAAGGCATTGTAAGCATCTTGAAGATCTTCATCATATTCATGATCACTATCCAAATTTTCTTCACTTGTTGAATCATCGTGATCAGAAAAAGTAAACTTGGCTAGAGTCATAAGGGCCTTAAGTTCACTGCCCGACTCGGTTTCTGAATTTTCTGATTCAGAAGAGGCTTCAGAATCAGACGATTCATCCCAAGTAGCCAACATACCCTTCCTTTTGGATCTGTCCTTTTTAGGACATTTGTTTGCTAAATGCCCATATTCTTGACAGTTGTAACATTGACTATCTTTCAATGATTTCCAAGTTTTAGACTTAGGTTTAGAACGTTTCTTTTCATTTGCCTTTTGAAAGTTGACTCTTTTCTTACTTTTAAAAATCTTATAAAACTTTTTCGCCAAAAGGGCCATATCATCTTCAGACTTTTCTGAATCTTAATTTTCTTGAGTAATACTTTTAGATGACTTCAAAGCAATAGATTTACCTTTAGGAGCTTTAAAACTTAATTCATAGGTTTGTAAAGAACCAACTAATTCTTCTACCTTCATATTATCCTTATCACGAAGTTCCTGGATTGCGGTTACCTTAGAATTGAACTGTTCAGGAAGAGAGCGTAGTATTTTTGCACACACTTTACTTTCTGGAATCTTATCGCCAAGACCCCACATTGAGTTTACAATGTCATTCAATCTAGTGTAAAAGTTCATAAACATTTCATTTTCCTCCATATGAATTTCTTCAAATTTAGTTGTGAGGAGTTGGACTTTAGATTTCTTGACAATTGATGTACCTTCGTGTGTCATTTCTAAAATATCCCAGGCTTACTTTGCAGTATCACAGGATATGATTCTTTTGAACTCATCCGGTGATAGTGCGCAAGTGATTGCATTTAGTGCTTTAGCATTAGCACTACTCTCATTTTTCTGAAGTGTGGTCCATTGGAAATACGGTGTAATTTTCATAGATTTTGAACCATTAACACCAGTTACTTCCATGATAGGAGGTTTCCATTCAGTCACTGTGGCTTGCCACACACTTTCATCCATTGATTTGAGGAAGAACCTCATTCTGGCTTTCCAATAGGCATAGTTGGAGCCATCAAAGGGTGGAGGCCTAGTAACTGAAAGGCTATCAAAATTTGACATCTTTTTATATAGCTTAGATCGTTAGCTCAGGAAATAAATTCAAATAAAAAGCAACAAAAATGAGCTATTAGGCTCTGATACCACTTGAAAAGGCCAAGCTATATGTCCTAGAGGGGGGGGGGGGGGGGGGAATAGGACTATGCCAAATTTAAAATAAAATCAGCGAAAATAGAATAAACCAATATCCTTACAATTATGAATCAATTCACAATGCTAAATTTAAATCACCTTGATAAATAAGTATTGAGAGATTGATACAAATTCAGTTCTAAGGACAACCTTACACCATAATAAACAAGGGCTTATGGTAGGACAACCTTATTTCTAGAACATCTTTTGGATCAAGGACTCAATTTTAATAGAAGTAAATAAAATAGCAAGGAATTGAAATTAAATGCAGAAATATAGATCTAAATTATTACAACAATCCCCACACTTGCTTGAAATGTAAATAGTTACAACATTCACATCCACTTGTACATTCCACACAATCGAATGATAAAAGATATAAAAATTAAGCAAGCATTCAATCCACAAGATAAAGAGTTATAGTGGTTCGCCTGTGTGTACACCAACTGTCTTTCAACAGCCACACAGAAAGCTACTCCACTCCTAATATCCTCACACAGGGGATATTAGCGTTCACTATGAAATAGGTTTTCACAGGTTCACCAAAAACCTTTACAATTGTGTCTTTTTCACTTGGGCTTACACAATTCAAAAACCCCTCTTTTCTGAGTTTTCTGGTTCTCCTCAGATAACCAATACAATGAGATTTTTCTAGTTCAACCTCAAACAAAACCAATACAATGAGATTTTTCTGGCTTAACCTCAAACAAAACCAAAAGTAAATAAATTTTACAGAATTGTAAAATACCTGGATTTCTCCTTTTCGTAGCAGCCCGGTAGAACCAATCGGAGTAGATGATTGAATGTCAAAGTTCAATTTCCAATACTCACATTCATAAGGTTCTAAATTCTAATAGATTTTATATTTAACTTGTTGGGCGTAGCTATATTTGATTTTGATTCCAAGAAGAAGGAATAAGATAATTCCTCTTTTCAAATAAGATTGGAATATAGAAGCAAAATCAAATTAAATAAGCTAGCAAAAAGGAATATTAAATAAGCACAATGTAGCTTAAAATAAACACAGACTTATCTCAGAGTGATCACTTGAAAATTCTTGAATTGAATCGAGTTGAAGTTGTTTTTCTCTCCTTTCCTATTAGCGAGTTCCGAAGCACGCTGTCACTAATAGGGGGACATCATATCTGCTGAAAAATGGAGCCCCAATCTAGTAGGGCGCACTATAGCACACTTCGGGCGGCCATGGGTTCTAGCTCTCTTGATTAGGTCATCATATTTTGCGGTGGCTACTCCCGAAGCATGGGAGCTGCTCCTAGACCAACAAAATTACATGAATGACATGACATTTCCAGTCAAAGCCTTCGGCTCGAACTTCAATTTATAGATCTTTGTTTTCTTTAAAATGGATCTATTATGGGCTAGGCCAGCCCGACCCCCGAAGGGGCTTATCATCTGGTGTTGGTTGGCTGACTCTTATTGCCTATAAGTTGTTCGCTAGACCAAAAAGTCCATCTACATACCCTATTTGAATTATAAATCCTGCCTTGTCTCCTATCACTTCACTCCTTCTCGTGATCATTTTCAGGTTTTGGTTTGTCCTAAAAGATGGGGTAAGGTCCCATGAATGTGCACACGACTTACTTTTTATTGGACTATCTTCAATAGGCAAAATCACACACCACTTTACATAAGGGTTGATTAGCCATGGAATCAAAGTAATAATCGTCAATCTTTAATTAGGATCAAGACAAATAAGAATAATCAAACTCTTACCTAAAGATGAAATTAGGCTTGGATAAGGACACTACTTGGATTAGGAAGTCACTTGTAACAAAATGTTTTTTTTAAAGCTAAAAATACTTTGGCATCATTTAAAATAGACAAAATTTATGCATCATATTCAAAAGGATTCCGCGCCAGAATAAAAGTTTGATGTATCTAATACTAGGAATTTGTTTTGCCTCAATCGGAATTGCATAATGAAATTTATTATAGTAGTATGAATTGTTTAAGCTCTTAGTTGTATGAATTGTGGTGATCTAATATGCTGATTCTGTTCTCACACAATGATGGTAACTAAGGTATATTATGTTTTAGGTAAACTGATTTTATTTTCGATTTATGGTCGGTCTGCTCGAATTGAAACTTTTAAGATTAACCTAAGTGGCTAATTTTTATGCAACTTTTATTATCTTGCCCTACTGAGTAGTTTATTTTGTCCATAATGCACAAGGGCAATGAAGATGTTATTTGTCAAGTAGACATGGATAGATTTTCCCTTTTATCAATTAATGAAACTCCATATACAGATTAACTTCTTGATCTCTAAAAAATGCATTATTTGAAAATACCACTTATGAATGATATTTTTGTTCGAGGCAAACTAATTTCCATGCTAAGGGTCTTTCCTATTTTGGGATACTCTGATCTTAATAGGGTTTGACAGTTTACACATATAACTAGTTACACCTTAAGCACACAATACACAACTTCAATAAATGCTGAATATCATTCACCTCCAATAGAAGGATAGTGAAATACATACTCAAGGATGAGCCTACACCAATCTTTTTTTCTCATTTTACTTAGATCTTCAAAAGATGTGAGGTTTCACTTCCCAAAACTCATCACAAGTTTTGCCAAATGGCTTTGGTCGTGGGTTTGCTCCCCATAGACGCGAGTATGATTCCCCTCCACTTGGATTACCTATCATGAGTTGGGGTGAATGACTTTGGCCGTGGGTTTTCTCCCCACAGACATGAGTTTAATTCCCCTCCCTGTGGATTACCTGTTATGAGTTTTGGTGAACGACTTTGGTTGTGGGTTTGCTCCCCATAGACATGAGTTTGATTCCCCTCCTCATGGATTACTCGATGCACGTGGTGTAACCGAGGATTTTTTTTATTTTTTTTTTGTAATCCTCACATCTGGAGACTCGCCACACCCGACCCGGCTCGGTGCTGACTCAACCCAACTCGTTACCCGTGACCGGGTCAGACTCAGTCTAGGTTAGTCCAGTCCAGGCCAGACCCGGACCCAGATCGGGTCAGGCATGATGGACTTGGTACCGAGTTGGGTCGAGTTCGAGTCATGTCTATTTCAAAACCGGGTCGAGTCAGGTCAACCCTTCATCCCTAACTTGGTTTGACTCGACTTGTTGCCCTGTTCTACATGTTGTGTGTTAGGAAAAGCTTTTGTTTTTAATCCTCACATTTGGTTTTTCCTGAAATTTTAACTTTCAATTTTAGTGATTTTGATTCCGCTTCTCATGGATTGCTCGATGCACGTGGTATAATTGGGGAAGTTAAAATAAAAATAAAAATTAATCCTCACTTCTAGAGACCCAACTCGGTGCTGACTTGACCCGACTTGGTACCTATGGCCGGGTCAGACTCAGTCTGGGTTAGTCCAGGCCAGACCCAAACTCAGATCGGGTCAGGTATGCTGGACTTGGTATAGAGTTGGGTCGAGTTAGCATCGAGTCGGGTCTCTAGTTGTGAGGATTAAATTAAAAAAAATAAAAGTAAATAAAAAATTCCCGAGTTATACCACGTGCATCGAGCAATCCACGGGGAGGGGAATCGAAATCTTGTTTATGGGGACTAAACCCTAAACCCGAATCGAACTCATCAAGCATCCGACATGTCATACCACTCAAAATAGTGGTCCATATCCGTCAACCAAGCTAGAAAATATTTTTAGTCCAAGTGGCCATCAAATGTAGGGGCATATACTCTAACTCCCTTGAGGAGTTGCGCATCTGGGTCATATTGATCATGATGTCCCTCACGGGGTGGGTGCATAGGTGCGCACCCATAACCAACTCCTTGTCCATTCCTTGGTCTAACCTCTTGACCACCTGCCTAAGATTGGACATCTTCCCTAATGGTGGGGTTTGCCGCTAGGGAGGCCTCTAGTTGGGTAACGCGATCATTAAATTGGTCAGGGCATTAATCTATGTGTTGTTCCAAGCGTTTACTCAAGGAATCAACTTGCTGGGTTAATTTATCCACTGATTCCTATAGTCGGTCCATGTTTAGTGTATGGTGCAAACCAAAACCACGACCCATACGTGTGGGCATACACTTATTCACTCAGTCTAAGGACCTTCTATTGCGACTATATTCGTCTAAAAGAAACTAAATAACCCTATGAGACTCTATATGAGGGACACTACGCAGTGCTACCAAAATTTAGAAATATAGCTGTCGAAATAAGGGAATAACAGAAAGTTACAGCAATGTGAATTTCTAACTTCCTGATAATCAGAAATTTCAGCAACTAATATCAGTAACTACGGACTCCTAAGCAGCTATATATGATGAAACTGGATGTATGATGGACTTAAACAAACTAAGCCTAAACATGTACTGCATTCCCCTACAAGAACCCTAGTCTCTGATACCAAATTTGATGCAGGATGGAAGACCTTAGGCTTAGATCACACTAATTTAGAACAATCACATAATAATTCCACATCCCACACAAAAGCTCAAACATTTAGCAAGAGGAATCTACGCGGGTCCAGGCCGACACAGGCTAGGATTGGATCAGTAAAATTATGGACCAAACGATACTCAAAGGAAAATAAAAATTATCCACACATGCACGACAATCAGTCCCTAATATAAGGGATTCATGAATTGCAATTCAGAAAGCCTTAGGGTAAGGAAAGGGGCAAGCGAAATAGAGATCACGCAATCTAGGGTTAGGGTTATGAAAAATAGGTATGATAGGGAAAAATAGGAAGAAAACCTGAACCTAACGATAGCTCCCGCGTGCGGGCTGTGGCCCGAGCCTTACGCATGTACGTAGGAGGCTGGCTGCACGTGCAATGGGGGCTCGAATCCCAAAACTGCCTCCTTGGCTCTGGTCAGCTAGTGGGGGACTTCAAACCCTCCAAATTTCGTGGCAAGCCGACATGCGGTTTGGGCGTAGTGCTTCGTCGAAGTTTCGGCCCTCATGCAGGGCCAGATTCTGGAAACTGGCATTCGAAGCGAGGATGATTGTAGAATGTGAGAAATATGGATGATAGAAAATAAGGTTGGATTGGGTAGAAGTGGCTTCGCACCATGGTAGTTAGCCCTTCGATGAAGGGAGGGCTTTTCATCAACTTGAATTTTTCTACAACTCGGAAACTTAGTGAAAAAGCTAATAAGTTTGGGCTTAATACTTGGCGATGAAGTAAACAAAAATAAAGACTAATCACAGAAATCTAATCCGTCCATGATATTCTAAATAACATTAATAACGAAACCTAAAGTATGAGATTAATCTGACTAGTGGGCCCCAATCATGAGATCCCATGATGGGCTTTACTTGAATATCAGGCCCACTCCAATGAACTAAAATTCTGTCTTCTAACTAGGAGGCCCTCCCTGGATGTCGTCATCAATCCAGATCAACGGTGGGGCCCTCCTTTAGGCGTACGTGCGCAGGGGCGGTGACATGCGTGTGCGTGTGTGCGTGATGTCCCCATCACCCATCATAAGTGTTGCACCGTTTCATGGCCACACCTAATCCCATTGGCTCAAAGCGGTTCGGAACCTACTGCGTTGGTGGGATTCCGTAGGGCCCACCTAAATGTATGCATTGCATATCCACGCTGTCCATTTGTTTTTACAGATTATTTTGGAATGACCCCAAAAATGAAGGAGATAACAAATCATTAGTGGACCACACCAGAAGAAATAGTGGTCACTGAACGACCACATCCAGCTTGTTTGGGCCTCAAGGGTGGGTGGCTCGGTGCTATGTGGGGTCCATTATGATGTAATATATTTTATCAATGCCATCCATTTATTTTGCCAGATAATTTTAGGGCATGAGCCCACAAATGTGGCAGATCCACATCTCGAGTGGACCACACCAAAGGAAGTAGTGGTGATTAAACACCCACCAGTAAAAACTTCCTAAGGTCATTCTAATGTATTTTTTCCATCCAACCTCTTGATTAGGCCACACAAACTTGGATGAATCGAAAACACAATTATCAGCTTGATCGAAATTTTTTTGTGACACCTAAGAAGTTTTTAATGGAGGGATTTAATCGCTACTGTTTCCTTTGGTGTGGTCAACTTGATATTTGGAACTACCTCATTTTTGGGACCATGTACTAAAATGATATGCTGAAATGGATTAATGGGGTTGATTTCTCGCATATATCATGGTGGGCCCATGGAACACTGTCCAGTAGCCACGTCATTATTCACAACATGATGAAACACATGCTATACAGTGGGTACCACAAAGTCCTTACACCACTAGGACGTGATTTGGCTAGTGACGTTGCCACTAGCAAGATGGCTAGTGGTTGGTGCTATGTGGGCCTAATCATGATGATCCACAGTCCATCCATTTTTTCAGATCATTATAGATCTTGATCCAAAACATCAGGTGTAACGACCCACCCCACCATTGTGATATTGTCCGCTTTACTGAAGCTCACGGATTTAAAACGCGTCACTCCAATTAAGGAATAATATTGTCCGCTTTGGGTCTTGATAGACTGGTAGCTCGCCCAGACCCGGTGCTCCCGTGGTCCCGCCCACGTCAGGCTAGCCAACCCTCACAGATTTGTTCCTGTACAGCGGAAGCATGACCACACACCCACAGGAGGCGTCACACCGGTTAAGGGAGAACCTCAACATATAACCACTACAACTCTAGACGGCGCTTCTGATGTGGGATAAGGTTCCACCCCATTGCCAGTACAGTAGCATGCTAACCACTGGTAGGTCGCCCAGGTCCTTTTTCAGACCCCGCCCACTCAGCGTCTGCCCACATGTGCCACAGTATTGTGTCATGATATCCCCCACCAAGGGCAGAGCCGTCCTTGGCTCTGATACCATTTGTAATGACCCGCCCCACCATTGTGATATTGTCTGCTTTGCCGAATCTCACGGATTTAAAACGCGTCACTCCAATTAAGGAATAATATTGTCCGCTTTGGGTCCCGATTGACTGGTAGCTCGGTCAGACCTAGTGTTCCCATGGTCCCACCGACGTCAGCCCAGCCAACCCTCACAGATTTGTTCCTGTACAGTGGAAGTATGGTGACATGCCCACAGGACACGCCACACTGGTTAAGGGAGAGCCTCTACATATAACCAGCACAACTCTAGACGGCGCTTTCGATGTGGGACAAGGTTCCACCCCACTTGTCAGCATAGTAGCATGCCAACCACTGGTAGCTCGTCTGGTCCTTTTTCAGACCCCGCCCACTCAGCTCGAACCCCCGAAGGGGCTTAACATTAGGTGTTGGTCGATCGACTCTGATTGCCTATAAGTTATTCGCTCGACCAAAAAGTTCATCTACATCCCCTATTTAAATTAGATATCTTACCTCGCCTCTTATCACTTCACTCCTTCCCCGTGATCATTTTCAGGTTTTTGTTTGTCCTAGACGATGGGGTAAGGTCCCATGAGTGTGCACATGACTTACTTTTTTATCGACTATCCTTAATAGGAAAAATCTCACACAACTTTACACAAGGGTTGATTAGCCGTGGAATCAAAGTAATAACTGTCGATATTTAATTAGGATCAAGATAAATAACAACAGTCAGACTCTTACCCGAAGATGAAGTTAGGCTTGGATAAGGACACTACTTAAATTAGGAATCACTCATAACAAAATGTTTTTTTAGCTGGAAATACCGGGGCATAATTTAGAATAGACAAATTTTATGCATCATCTACGAAAGGATTCTGTACCAGAATCAAACACTAGGAAAATTTTAATGATTAAGAAATAAATTGATAAAAAGAATACTAGAGAACGATCTATGATAAACTAGAATCAATACATCAAAGCCTTTGATCCTTATATTTTAATCTATACTTTCTATTGTCAAAGTGGCTAGGGGAAAAATTTAGAATTCGAGTAAGAGGATTGTGGTATCTATCAATAGTGGATTAAATGTTAAACTCTAGAGTTCTATCAGCAAATTTAGATCAAATTAGTTAGAACCTTTCTAGTATCGAAGTCCTCATATGGGTAGACGATATGAGCTTGTATAAAAATTGCTTACTCGAAGTTTGATCCCCCTCCTTGTGGATTACCCGTCGCGAGTTTGGGAGTATGACTTTGGTTGTGGGTTTGCTCCCCTAAACCACAGTTCGATTCGGTTCCCCTTCTCGTAGATTACCCAATGCACGTGGTTGGTAGGTGATTGTGTTCATTCGCAAGGAATAGTGGGTTTGCTCCCCTAAAACATGAGTTCGGTTCAGTTCCCCTTCCCGTGGATTACCCGATGCACGTGGTTGACAGGTAATTGTGTGCATTCGCAGGGAATAGTCTCACCTTAAAGGGGGCGGGGACACCATATTGTTATGACATAATAGAAAATTCTAAATTTACAAGTGTGGTGTTTTTCATCGTTGCTATAATAAAATTAGAACGACAAGAAAGAGTACAAAAAAGAGAAAAGAAAAGACTTGAAGGAGCTTAGAAAATTAAGAGAGCGTAACGAGAAGGTTTTAGATGTTGAACTTTACATAGAGCTTAACTTTGAAGAGAGCTTAGAAAATATATTACTTTTGAAACTAAGGAATCCAATGGTTTGCTGGTTATTTTACATCATAATGATGTTTTTTTGTTTTGGCCAATTAACTTGAAGGACGTCTAGTTTTAATATTAAGGATGCTTTTTAAAACTCCTTTGAAAGTTATTCTCTTTGAGAAGTCCTTAGGGCTCATTAATATTGACCTTAAGTGTATCGCAGAAAGTTGTTTATCCTATCAGCTAAAGACTCTCGAAATCTTGACGTTTCGTCATTACTCCTCACTAATTTTACTTTTGAAACTATGGAATCCAATGGTTTGTTGGTATTTTTCACATCATAATGATGTTTTTTTTTTTTTTTTTGGCTAATTAACATGATGGACGTTAGTTCTAATAGTAAGGGTACTTCTCTAAAATTTGATTTGAAAGTTATTCTCTATGTAAAGTTGAGCATTTAAAAGTAAGACCATGACCAATCTAACTTCGTTAGTGTCACCTTGCTGCATAAACTATTCATACAGATGGTTAACTCTTCCTAAGCAATAGCTTATTTTTGGAACAAGGTAATTTTCTTTTCCACTTAAATTATTTTTTTCAGGCCCTTTCATGCTCATAATGGATGTGAAACTAACATCACGACTACAATCTCCCATATTGATCATATGGTATCTTCAACAATTGCTCCTACTACAACTTATCACTATGTAATTAATCTGTATGGTCTTTGCTTGTTTGACACAAATCTAGAGAAGAAACAACATTGTTGGAGCCTCTGACACTTCTGGATTGTTTTAAAATGCTATGGTTTACATAGAGGCCGGAGCTTAACACTCAAAATAGTTTAGAGAATATCTTACTTTTGAAACTATGGAACTTCAATGGAGTTTTGGTTGTTTCACATCGTAATGTTGTTATTTTTATTTTCAAATTAACTGTAACATCTCGGAAAATTTTGCACAAAGACCCGAGTACCACCTCAGGCAAAAATCACTCAGGATCAAATCCTTTAGAAATTAGACAAAGTTAACTAAGTGCTAAACTATATTAGCTGCGAAATCCGCTTGATCCACTTTAAATACGATCTACAAGACCCAAAACTTGTAGAATCAGTAACGCTAGGTTACCCTAAAATCTAGGATCAATCTCATTACCCAGTTGCTCTCGGGAGCACATTAAAACTCCATATCGGATCTGGACCGCACGTCGAAAGTCCGATGACCACGAGATTAAACGTTTAGGACCGCCTTATAGGGCTTGACAACCATCTCGGAAATCAAATCCAGATAGTGTCCCGGGGCAGTTCGCTTGAGCCCGGAGTGAAGTGCGTGAGAAAACGTGGATTCCTTTAGAAATTAAATCTAATTTAAGTAATCTGAGACCTGTCAGTAGTGGGCCAGATACAAGTAATCAGACCGTCAGAATCTAACCCAAATACACCCTCGGATCAGGGAAAATTTCACACACATGTCCGGGTACTTGTAACCCTGATCGAGTTTTGGTCACCGTTGAACTGAAACTGGTCCACCACGTGTGATTTGGAAACCCGACTAGGATGAAAACTTAACTCGACCTTGATCCAAAGTCTGTGAGCTTAAGTCCGACCTTTGGCTCAAGGGGGGGCTCCGAAAGTGCTCCGTTGAGCTGAACCAGATGTACTTTGGACATAACCTAAGTATACCTTGGCCCTAGGGCCATTTTCATCAGTTTTAGGCCTATATAAGGACCTTAAACCCTCTCCCATTCACTCCATACGAATTTGAGAAAACCCTAGGAGAGAGAAGTGACTAAAGTCTGAGAAAGTGAGAGTGAAGTCAGAATCATTCCTGGGAATCGATCTCCGCTATTCTACGTGCCTATCCATCACTACCGTATCACTTTTTCGGTGATTCTGATTCCGTTTTTGGGTAAGAAATCCTAACCCTAATCAGTTCTAGAGATCCAATTAGTGTAAGTGATGAAATAGCTAACCTATTTCATGTCATAGGTTGTCGTTCTACCGTTGATAAAGACTTGGTGATTAAACTGAGTCCGTTACTCGTTTCTATGGCATAAGGTGCGGACTATAGACGTATAGGTTAAGGTTTTCAAAGCTTTCAATGTCAGATAATGTTAGATTCATGATCTGGGTGTTATTTCACATGCAAAATGTGATGTTCGTTTTGCGATTCAGTTACGTATACAAATTATGACGTTTAGTGTATTATGTATATTTATAGAAAATACCGTATACGTATAATATATGAAAGTATGTTTGCCATGATTATTTACTATGTACATATGCTAGGTATTTGTGTAATAATTACGTGGTGAAAGGATTCGCCCTAATGCATGTTTTAGTCAACATACATTATGTATGTTAATAAGTGTATTCTAAGTGTTTGTGAAAATGCTTGTAAGAGTAAGTATTTAGATGATAGTGCTTAGGGTAGGTGTTGAGATGGGATTCTCATCTACCTTAGAGATGTATATGATTTCCTCCATGTAAGTTGTTTAATTTAATCGCTTACTTATGAAATGTATGTGTTTGTATTTCCTGTTTATGTTGTGCTTTATAACATGCTTGTTAACATGTTTGAATTATTTTGTTAACTCTGCTTTGACTACTATACATGCTTTCCGGTTAAGGATTGAATGTGATTGGGGCTATGTTATAGTCTAGGCAATCAGTAACAGGCTTTGAAGTCGTGACTAAGATTCATTTGCCATGTAGGACGTGTTTGACAAACTCAAGTCATGTGTTGGTCGTCGGCAGTGGTTAGGCCACACAAGGTGCTTATGCACTTCATGTCGATCGATGCAATGTCCGCTCGTACTAGTTGAGCTCTTCAAGTAACAAGATGTGCCGATGTATGTTCACCATGTATGGACGCTACTGCTTGAACCTAAGGTACCAAACTCACCAGTGAAATACCGTTTAACCTTGGTACCTCGATCCGCTAAGACTCATGAGCCGGACATGGTGGTATGGGACACCGTGGTCGAGCTGTCGGCCTACGTTTGGGCGACGAGCCTCCCCGTAGTGACCAGTGAGTAACCCAGACTAGTGAGCCGAATACGGTGGTATGGGACACTATATTTGAGCTGTCGGCCTACACTGATTGGTGACGAGCCCTTTGTAGTGACCTCGAGCATTCTCTGAGTCTACATGGAGGCGACAACCTTTCCGTAGCATCTAGAGTATAAACTAGGCTTACACTGATTTGGTGACGAGCCCTTTGCAATGACCTAAAACCACAACATCATATGAGAATTACTAGGACTGACGACCTTAGAATGGATCATTGTTTCGAAATTGAAATAAGGGAGGTACCTTAGTTTCCCAATCCTGCTATATGAAAAGGACTAATAAGAACTTGGTAATCATATGCATGCACTGCATTACGCGTGCATTCAGGCGTTGCAGGTCAAGCACTGAGGTAGTGTTGTCATGCGCGAACGTGAGATGAAGTCGCTGAGGGAGCGTGGGCGAGGGCATGCATCATACATCCATACCATTCTTGCATTAACAACAGTACTTAGGAATGTATGATTTACTGCTTTATCATTACTGCTTGATTGAATTGATAACATGATAATCTATGCTTATTGTTTCATTGAGTTGATCCCTCACTCCCACGTTATGGGACGGTGTTTTAAACACCAACCAGACTCTGTCTTGATTTCAGATGATGGCGTGACCCTTGAGGCGGAGCCTAGTTATTACGACGATCAGGACGAGTACTCTTACATGCAGTTCTCCGATGGCTTCGCTTAGGCTATCCGGATTGACGGGGCTACAGGGTTTTATTACAGTTGAACCATTTTTGAGACTTTCGACTTTTGTAATATTATATGTGATATTTCACGTTCACAGTGACTCAATGTTATATTCACACTCTGGAGATCGATCGTGATCTTTTGACTTGTATACGTTTATTTATATCTTTCAGTCTTCCGCTTGAATTTTACAACCTTATCTGGAGTATTAAATACTGTTTTGGTATAATCACACTCATGATTAATGCACTAACACAGACAACATTGAATCATAAGCATATACGTTGCATAAGTGATGTTTTGGAACTCGAGAGTTGAGTTGCTACTCGACCCCTGATTTTCAGGGCATTGCAAGTTGGTATCAGAGTATGATTTGGATTAAACCGGACCTGGGTTATGGTCACACACCTTACGCTGACGTAAATTTAACTTAGGTGGGTGCGAGAAAATGTAGAAACAATCATAGGAGTTCTGATTTCGCTAATTGGCGAAGTTCGCCGAAATCGATCGCCGAAATCGAGTCTGTACACCTTTGTGATCGCATGAGGTGACCCCAAATCACTCCTAGACCGTCAAACGAAGGGTCTAGATCACAAATTACCCCATCCCAGCCATCAATAGTCGGTAAACGAGAGTATACATCATAAACTACCCAAAGGGCCCCGAAACGACTCAAATCTGAGTCGGGGGCCAAGCAGTGCAATCCAGGGGGACCCACGGTGGACCAGGGGTATCATTTGCACCCTGAGGGGCTGGCCACTGCCCTGCCCTGGCGGCATCGTGGTTAGTCCAAAGGACCGCGGGGCACCGCGCCTACCGCGGTGCACCACGGTCTGGTCTGTTCGGACCGTTAGACCGACGCGGGCCGGCGTCGGGCCAACCCCTAAACACATGTGGGGCCCATAAAATCTCGTAGGAACCCCTATTTCTTTCCCTTTTACTCCCCTCTTTCATTTCCTACGCCTCCAAGTCTTTCTCCCTCTCAATAATTCCAAATTTCTCTCTCAAATCTTCCCTCCATTCGTCCATTTCTCCACTTACCTTCATATCACACACCCCTCCACCATTTTCAGCAAACCCCCTCTTCTATCTCACTCGTTTTCTATGATTTGAGTGTACCAAATCCTATTTTTGTGGCTCCACCTCGCACAACTCAACCATCTACCTTAATCCAACGCTTTATTCCACTCCAATGGCCCTTTTCGAACTCGTGGCAGCCATCTTCTCCATTTCCACCTTTCTTTCTCTTATGGGAAAGAAGTGGGCCCCTACGGATGAAGCCGGGCCTAGTCGTCCAACCCGTCCAAGGAGGGGGTCGAGCGACGAAGCTAGCACAAGCACCGCCCGTGAGCACAAGTCGAAGCGGGACCTCGATTCCCAAATCCTGATAGAGAGAGCGCTGCTGATAGGCTTCAAATACGGTCGATTTCATGACCGTAGGGTTGTTCTTGAAGCTCACGTAGATGAGAGGCTGTTTGGGCTACACCCAATTATGGACCGACGTTGAGTGGGGTCCCATGTTCGAAGCTAAGTCTCCCACATGTGAGAATACAGTTCGTTCTTTCTACGCCCATATCCGAGACCCATCGCTAGAACCTCTACAGTTTACTATTTCCCTCGCAAGGCGGGATTACACAGTCAACGTGGATGTGGTGTCTCGGGTGATGGGAATTCCACGTGGTGAAGTACATGCTATTGAGGATTATTTCAAGAGTGTGCGAGAAAGAGACCGTCGTACGCGATACCTTTGTGGCCGACTGGTTCCCTGGACCAGAGGCAACTGCCTCCCATCGATGAGATTGACAGATGATTTTCGTTTGCTTCACTACATTTTCATGTACAATGTGTATCCACGGTGGGGCAACCGCACTGAATGCACTCGTTTGATGGTGGACTTCCTGTACAGGGTTGGACATGGGGATAAGTTGTGTCTGCCACGTTCGCCCTATTCCAGATAATCTAGACCGCTTGATCTGTCAGAAGTGATATCTCACTCCCGTTCGGCCGTCTGGTATGTAAGATTGCTCAAGAGGTCGGCTATAGACTAATATGGATGATATTATACCACTCCGGATCATAAGCGATGCTATGCTTAACAACATGGGGATCGGCCCTTGACAGCGCCAAGCCCGACTCGACTAGTATGGGGAGGAGTCCGATAGTGAGGGGGAGGAAAGTATTGATCTAGATGAGGAGAGTGAGGAAAGAAGTGGTGATGGGATAGAGGAAGAACAAGAAGAAGAAGAAGAGGCCTAGGATACGGAGGAGAGCTCCCCTCCAACGGCACCAGAGCAGGACACTGATCGGGCTGCTAGGGAAGCTCGTATAGTTCGACTTAAGGAGGATCATGCTGCCCTACGACAGGGTCAGGCGGTCCTAAGCCAGGATATTATGGATCTTCGGGCCTTGTGAAACACAAGTTCAAGAAAGTGACTCATACGTTGAAGACTATCCTGTGCTGTCTGCACGATAAGGGCACCCCTCCTCCTTCGTCAGACTCAGATGTCTAGTCATCCCTGCCATTGTCTTGCAACTTGTTTTGGTTCCTACTTTAAGTTATGTTTGTGCTCTTGTTGATGGGCATAGTCGTGTAGTCGTTAGTGAAATGTTTTCAGTGTGTAAAGCCTTGGTTGAAATAGCTTACATGGATTTTCTATCATGATTCATGTAACTCTGTATTCCATGTATTATGACAAATTTTGGTGAATGAAATACATGCAGTCCCTTTTACTATGAAGTGTGTTGAATGCTTTCAAGATTGTGTATTGTTATGTTACAACTTACACAAATTGCACCATATGTCATATAGGACATGCCACGGAAGGTCACGCGGAGCACGGCACGCCTCGCACTTACTGATACGATGGATCAGGCACCTCCCCAGAGAGATGGTTTACGAACCCCGGATTGGGCCCTGTTCATGAAACTATTCCTGAGTCTCAGCCTTCTCTTGGTCCTACAGTTGGACCGCCACAATACACACCATCGGTTCGTGTGCAGAACCGTGCGTCATCTTCGACGCAGCATGTGCCTGAGTCTGCCCCACCTGCTGATATGTTCGAGCAGTTGATGATGATGATGCAGCAGCAGCACCAGCAGCTCTTAGCTACTATTGCAGGGGCCCTAGCTTAGGGTGGAAGTGCTGCTCCACCTTCACCATCTGTACGTCCTGCTGAGATAGTAGGGCCTTCTGATCAAGATGAGGGTGTTCCTCCCCCTGCACCTGTTACATACCCTACGGAGAATCTGGGTACGTGTGGTCTACTCAAGCGATTCCAGCGCTTGAAGCCTCCTACCTTTACGGGTTCTCACAGACCCGAGGAAGCCGAATATTAGCTCGACCGCAACTCCAAGATGCTAAGGATGCTACATTTTACCGAGCAGGAACAGGTCGAGTTGGCCACCTTTATGTTTGAAAAGGAGGCTAGTCTATGGTGGGATAGTGTCTTGCGGACTATTGCGGTTGGCTATATATGGACCTGGGCAGATTTTGAGTTTCGCTTTCATGAGAAGTACTACCCCCAGATGTATCGGAACGAGAAGGAGAATGAGTTTTTGTGCCTCAGACAGGGAGGCATGATAGTGACTGTAACACCCCGTACCTTAGGTACTCGGGTGTTACCGTTCCTTTATTCTACACTAAACCAAGTTGGGCAAGTCAACTAACTCAAGCCTGAAAAATGTAGGATGGAGGTCCCAGTCAAAATCAAGACCATCTATTAGGGTCTCCAGGAGCCAGGACGCGCCCCACCAAAGGTTAGAAGGGTAAGGCAATCCGAACGCCCTGATTTTTAGATATTAAACGTCAACCACTCACAGATCTCCAACACTTGAAAACTTCTGGTGACGAACAAAGCCTCCATCATAACAAGTACCATATATTAACCATTAGGAATGAGTATCAGGCTCACCGGATCAGCGGGTCACGCCCTACGGGCTGATGACGACCCTTAAATGAGTGTAGCGGCCCACCCTGTGATCACACTCCCCCCAAAGTGGGCCAAGATCCCTGAGGTAAGACCTTAAGAAAGATAGACGGAGTAGATTTACGACAACCATCCTGACGGACCCTACACAAAACGCACGAGCACCACTTACAGTGGTGTACGACGTGCACTGAGAACGTTTGCTCGGTCAAATGAGCTTTGACCGATCTTCTCTCTTCACCATTTGAAAATCTTCCTCCCGCCAAGTAGAGGCCCGAAATGACCCAACTTTGATCCCCTGGTTGGCCCACCACGGCCGTTTTCAATTCCATTCGAGCCATTCAAAATCTTTGTGAGACCCAACTTGGCAAAACTCCTTAGCCATTCCATCATATGTAAGCGGGAGTGGGAGATGGGACGCCACCGTCCGTTCAACTACACGTGGAGACGTCCGAGTGGGGGGGACCATTTCGGGATTGGCCGAACGGATCACGATCGGTCTGATCGTGTAATCCCTTTCGTCCACCTTCCTGCTAGAGGCACGCCTCTCCTCGTGCCAAAAACGGCTAGACAACGGTCTGCCTAAGGGAAGGAGCGAAGAGAAGACTTTCCCTTCTCGGAAAGGCAATGTCTGGGGTGATCTCGACCGTCTGCCGTAGGGAGAAACCTCCACCCTTCATGCTCTCTCTCGCCCAGCTATAAATCAGGCACTGTAGCCTTAAGATCGACGTCAAAAGAGAGTGTGAGAGAGACAGTGTGTGGGGAGTTGAGAGTGTGAGGGAAGACAACCCAGTGCCGCACTACGTCAACCCGACCCACGCTGGTTGAGTTGAATCAGTGCAGTCCGGTCGAGTCTAGCTGAGAGGGTTGGAGTTAGAAAGGAAAAAAAAAGATGTAGTGAGAGTGACCGGCCGACAGTGTGGTCTCGATTTCCACTGCGCCAACTCAGTCCGTATAAGGTTCGGACTGAGTCGGATCAGTTGAGATTGCAGCATTCACAGGCAGTTGAGAGAGGGGGATAAGAGTGAGAGGACCCCCCCCCCCCTGTTATGGCATCGGTGTGAAAATTGTCGTAGGTGAGATATGTGCTTCTCCTTTCGCTTTTTCTTTCTTTCTTTCTTTCTTTCTTTTCCTTCATTCTTCCTCATTAGTCTCTGTTGGGTGGCATTGTCTGGACCGAAGCCAAGCCAAGCAATGCTTGGATTCAGTCCCGCCACAGTGACCTGTGTTGGGGTGGAATCAAGTCAAATAATGGCTTGGGTTCGAACCAAAACTCGACCAAGACTGGGGCTCTGATTAGAGCTGAGAATCGGGTCATCCATTTGCCCGTCATGGACCTCCGTTTTTTAGGTAGGACCGCCAATCGGTGGCTAGGAATAGGACCAAGAGGGTAGCGATGTGGGTCCCTGTTTGGACCGGAGGTGAGCCAATTCATGGCCCTGCTCTGAGCTAAAATCCGACCCAACCTGAGCCTCCATTGCAAGCTGAGATCCAACCAAATGATGGTTGGGATCGAAGTCAAGCGGAGCTCTGTTTAGAGCTAGTAAATCGTGTTGCAGACAAACCATGCCAGGACCTTGTTCGAGGGCTGGGAACAACCAAATAATGGTTGGGTTTCAGGCAGACAACGGGCCCAAATGGCGGTTGTAGATAAAGCCTAGCAGAAGCCCAAGTCGTGTGTAGACAAGACAAACATCGGATGTCTTCCAAACCGAGCAATCAAGCTCGTTCATCGTGCTGGGAGTGAACCGAAACCAGCTCTCCCAGCTGCTGTCAAGTCCCACTCCAGGGAAGTTTTTTTATCAGGCCCTGCTGGCCCCAGCTTGGGGTTGAGTAACGGTCAGGATCGGCCCAGGTTTGTACTAGAAATCGGGGCCAGGAACCCCTCCAACAAAGCATTGGTGGAGGGCGGGTTCCACGGCTGTGGGCCGTCTGGCATTGGGCGCTGCAAATTGCAGGTGGGCCCTACCGGTGGTAAATGGGCTGCCCTGTGTTGAGCCCACGAAAAACGCAGGTGGGCCTCAACCAGCAGCGGTGGGTACTCGCCCTGGGGCATCCTCCATTTTGCGGCATGCCATGTGGCCCCCACCTTTTCATGGACTCATGTGCGGTGGACCCAACCTAATGCTGATGCAAAATCCAGACCGTCCAGGGTCTGAGTGGGGTGCACCTAGCCGCACATCCACTTCACCCACCAGATACTCATGTTTTACATATGTAGCATATGGGATATGCACCTGTATACCCTGTGATGTGTAGATAATGCATATGATATACACCTATGGGCCAGGTACAATGCATGCAAATGTACCCAGACACACAAATAAATATATACGTAGGTACTACGACTCATGTAGTTGTGATGTGTACTTGTGTATTACGCGATACATACATGCTATGTATACAATCTATACATACACCAGATGTTGAGCTCGTCCATATGATGGTGGGCCATGTGCCTGGTCCCCACCAAAATGTTAGCCACATGGCCTGTGTTGTGGCCTATGCTATGGACCCCACCTTAGGGTCTGATCGCCCTTAACTTCAGCCGGAACAACCTCGGTTTAGGGTCTTCCCTCCACCAAATCTCACATGTTTAACTTGGTGACTCATTGTCTATTATGAATAAACTTGTGCAGGGAGTCATATTGGTGGTGTAAGTGCACCACTTCCTCAAGGAAACTTACCTCGAGGAGCATTCTACGATTTGTCGGGTGATGACTTCCTCCCCCTAAGCTTTCCATCCCTAACTAGACTAGAAATGACAGTTTTTAGTTTGTGTAAGTGGCTAATTAGACTAATGATGAATCGGGTATGGAAATGAACTGCATTCACTTGATTTACCTGTTTAACATGATAATCCTCATGCTTACTATCGTTTAGAATATTTATTTCGTTAAACTGCCAAAATGAATCATCCAGTCATTTACGTTATGTATTTTATGCGATTTCGGTTATTGCTCCTTACTGTGACATATGTTGCTATAACACACATATTGAAGAAATCTCTCCATGGGAATTCCCATCAAAAGAGAGTCCGTGCTTGGGGTGTAACAAGACTAGTTGTGATCTTAGTAAGCCCCTGACATTGAGGTTTTGGTTGTGGTATTTGACCCTAGGGTTTACCATCCATGTGGGACTCCACCTATTAGACTCGGGATGAACTCCACAATTTTTCTAAATACCGTCGTTTACTCGCCTTTGCACCATTCATGCCGTCATGTTTAGTCACCATGTTTAGTAATTTCAATATTTCATTCCCAGTCAGCATTGGTGGTGGCCCCTTTATGTTGAACTGATTGGCCACATGTTAGTGGGTACTACACACACCCTAAGACGGTAGTCTCATGGGCCGGGGATGGTGGGAATGGGACACTATGCCCGAGCTGTCGGCCTACGCTGGGCCATGTGCTCCCCGTAGTGACCTTTGAGTTTATCTAAATTGGCTGGTTGTAAATGGACTAATAACGACATGGCTAATCATGCATACATGGCACGTATTGTTCCGACTGGATGATGTTTCCCAAGTTCGATGATTGCATGGGTGACGGCCCACTGTCCGCACGGATGAGCATCCCCGGGGCAATGATTGCATTCATACATCCATGCATCTAATAAGACTGCATCCACTATGTTTTGGGATTTTCTGTATGTTTTGTGTCATTCCTTGTCTAGGGCGGCGGTGTGTAATCTTGAGGGGAGATCACACTGAGCTGGCCACTCATTCATCAATGTTCAAACGTACAGAGGACGCAGGTTCGGGAGACGTCGAGGGCGTGGCCGGTTCGGAGGCGGTGGCAACCGAGGAGGAGCCATATGATGAAGAGTTGCAGCAAGAGGCGGCAGCCTACTTCGGGCTAAACCAGTAGTTTAGTCATTTATTCTATTTCTGTGCACTCAGATATTTTTTTGGATGATACTTAAGGTTTTATAAGTGGCCCCCAGCTGGGTGGGCCTGAATATTGCTCCTATTTTGAGGCCATATCTATGTCATGTTTTCATTTCTGCTATGTCGCACTTTGATTCATTGGATGGTCGTCGTTATCATCAGCTAACTCCTGGGTTCTTGGAATTTGAGTCATGTACTCGGGTTCTGAAAACTGGGGCGTTACAGTGATAGAGAGTAACATCCCAAATTTTTGTCAACCTGGGATTAAACGTCCTTAGGCAATGGATCGATCCTAACACCTTATTAACTTTTCAGAACTCAATCCCATAATTTAAAATCGCTTCTTAACCCATTTCCTTCACAAATCTCACCTTTCACCACCTCGTTCTTTAATTCTTTCTAAGTACTTTCACCGTAGATACTATCTTAAACTAGCCAAGTAGTATAACTTGGATCACTTTATATACAAACTACAAAGGCCCAAGTACCACCTCAGATAGAAATCTTACAGGACTAAATCCTTTAGAAATTTGATAAAGTTAACTAAGTGCTAAACTAGATTAGCTACAAAATCTACTTGATCCACTTTAAATATGATCTGCAAGACCCAAAACTTGTAGAATCATTGACGCTAGGTTACCATAAAATCTAAGATCAATCACATTACCTGGCTGCTCTCGGGAGCATCCCGAAACTCCGTATCAGATCTGGACCGCACGTCGGAAGTCCGAATAACACGAAGTTAAGGAATTAGGACAGCCTTGCTGGGCTTGACAACCATCTCAGAAATCAAATCCAGACAGTGTCCCACGGCTGTTCGCTTGAGTCTGGAGCGAGAGAGTGTGAAAATACTTATTTTCTTTACAAATAAATATCTCAAATAGTAATCTGAGACTTGTCGCTTGCGGGTCAGTATTAAGCAACTTGACCGTCAGAATCTGACCCAAATACACCCTCGGAACAAGAAAATTTTCATAAACATATCCATGTACTCAGAATTTTCGATCGAGATCCACTGACCATTGAACTGAAACTGGTCTGCCGCGCGTGATCTAGGAATCTGACCGAAACAAAAACTTAACTCCACCTAGATCCAATGTCTGTAAGCTTAAGTCCGACCTTTGGCTCAAGGAGGCCCACCAGAAGTCCTCCGTTGAGCTGAAACTAGCTCGCTTTGGTTATAACCTAAGTATACCTTGACCTTAAGTCTATTTTGGAGACCTTTTAGGCTATATAAGGACCTTAGAACCCTCTCTCTCACAGCCATACGAATTTGAGATTTGAGAGAGAGAAAAGAGAGAGAAAGTGTGGGAGTGTGGGAGATGGGGAGAGTCTCCCTGCCCTTCTTCCCTGCTGCTACCCAAGCTCCACCACTCCGTTCTTGTCGCTTTCCCGGCGATACCGACTTCATTTTGAGGTAAGAAATCCTAGCCCTAAATCTATTTTGGGGTGTGTTGGTTGTAGGTTATGAAATAGCTAACCTATTTCATTCTATAGGTTACCAAACTGCCGTATACAGAAACTTAGCAATTCTATCGACTCCGTTTCGATTCTACGATAAAAGGTGCGGACTTTGGGTGTATAGGTTATGGTTTTCAAAGCTTTCAATGTCAGATAATGGTAGATTCATGATCTGTATGCAATTGCACATGTACAAAGTGCTGGCTGTTTTCCGTTTCGATTAAAGATGAAGAATATGGAATTTTACATACTCTAGATATTTGTAGAAAGTACCGTATATGTATAAATTTTGGAAATGTGTTTTCCATGATTATTTACTGTATTAATATAATATATATGGATAAAATACTTAGTTGGCGAAAGGACTCGCCATAATACATGATTTGCTAATATACACTATGTATGTAGAAATAGTGTATTCTAGAAAGTACTGTATACGTATAGATTTTCGAAATGTGTTTGCCATGATTATTTGTTGTATTAATATAATATATATGGATAAAATACTTAGTTGGTGAAAGGACTCGCCATAATACATGATTTGCTAATATACACTATGTATGTAGAAATAGTGTATTCTAGAAAGTACCGTATACGTATAAATTTTGGAGATGTGTTTGCCATGATTTTTGCTGTATGAATATATTATATATGCGTAAAATACTTGCTTGGCTAAAGGACTCGCCGTAATACATGTTTTGCTATTATACACTATGTATGTTGTAATAGTGTACTCTAAGTGTTTGTGAAAATGCCTGTGAGAGTAAGTGTGTGGATGATGGCACCTTAGGTAGGTGTTGAGATGGGATTCTCAACTACCTTAGAAACATGTATGATTTCCCCCATGTGGGTTGTTCACTTTAACCACTTATTTATGAAATATATGTTTTTGTATTCCTGTTTATATAGTGCTTCATAACATGCTTTATAACATGCTTTATAATATGCTTTATGATATTCTTGTTAACATGCTCAACTGATTGTATGATTTTATTTATGTAAGGCGTATGTTTAAATTCATGTTTATGTTGTATGATCTGTCATGGGTGATGGGGGAGTGGTGTAATGAATGCGTGTAACAGCCCTGGCAGCCCTAGACGGATAATATCAGACTTTGATTTGAATCTTGATCCACTACTGCTTTATCTATCTGCAATTAATTGTGTTTAGGGCTATGATTATAGTTCAGACAATCGGTACAAGAATTGAATTCGTGGCTGTGATTCATTTGCCACGTGAGATGTGTTCGACCAACTCAAGTCGTACTTCTGTTGGCGATAGTGGTTGGCCACGCGAAGTGCTTATGCACTTCATGTCGTCCAATTGATTATGCGCTCGAGCTAGTCAGGCTCGTCAAGTAACCTAATGTGTCTAATGTATGTCGACCATGTTTGGTCGCTACTGCTTGAACCTAGGGTACCAAACTTACCAGTGAAATCCCGTTAACCATGGTACCTCGATCCACTAAGACTCACGAGCCAGGCATGGTGGTATGGGACACCGTGGTCGAGCTGTAGGCCTACGCTGGGGCCACGTGCCTCCCCGTAGTGACCAGTGAGCAACCAGACTCGTGAGCCCAATCGACCTCAGCAGGCACGTATTTATGCACTTATAGCAGAAGAACCAGAGACAACACCTATGGCCTTCGAGGTCACTGCACATGTTCAAGGTACTCCTGTCTTTTTATTGGTGGACACTGGGTCCACTACCTTCACCATTTCATGTGCGGCAGTTAAGCGTCTAGATTTACATACTACTCCCACGAAGGGAGTGAGACTCTTTACTGCTACTGAAACATTTTTGGATGTCACACGGACGTGTGAGTGTTGCTCAGTAGATTTGGGTAGCAGGACAATATTTGTTGACCTCATTGTCGCCCCACTATGGCACTACGACATTATCCTCGGTATGTACTGGCTCATCGAGATGAAGGCAGAAATTGATTGTGATAATTGAGTCATGACAGCTAGCGAACCTGATGGCACGGTCTTCACTTTTCCAGTACAGGTTAGTTGGCCATGTCGTGTTGGATGTTACGCCGCTTTACTTGAGCATGTTGATGGGCCAAAGTTAGGAAACATGCCAGTAGTTCGGGAATTTGAGGATGTGTTCAGGACGATTCCTAGATTATCTCCTCGACGCGAGATCGATTTTACTATTGATGTTGTGCCCGGTGCGACCCCCATTTCATTACCCATGTATCGGATGCCTCCATGTGAGATGGAGGAACCGAGGAAACAGATTGATGAACTGGTAGAGAAGGGCTTCATACGACCCAGTGTGTCTCCTTGGGGAGCACCTGTGTTGTTTGTCAAGAAGAAGGATGGATCGCTACTATTATGTATTGATTATCGCAGGTTGAACCAATTGACCGTAAAGAACAAGTATCCTTTGCCCAGGATAGACGATCTGTTTGATCAGTTGAAAGGGGCGCGATACTTCTCGAAGATTGATCTATAGTCAAGGAATCATCAGTTGCGCGTAAGGGATGAAGACATGCAGAAGAGGACCTTCAGGACCAGTTTTGGGCATTACGAGTTCCTCGTGATGTCATTTGGTCTTACGAACGCACCAGCCGTGTTCATGGACTTAATGAACCGGGTATTTCAGACATTTCCATACCGATTTGTCATCGTGTTTATCGATGACATCCTGATATACTCTGCGAGTCGGGAAGAGCACGAGGAACACCTACAAGCGGTCTTAGACACTCTGAGGAAGAACCAGTTGTTTGCACAGTATAAGAAGTGCGACTTCTGAAAAGAGGAAGTCAAGTTCCTGGGACATGGGGTGTCCAAGGAAGGAATAACAGTGGACCTTGCTAAGGTAGCCACAGTTCAAGACTTGAAGCAGCCTGGTTCGGTTACTAAGGTGAGGAGTTTTCTTGGCCTGGCAGGCTACTACCGACGATTCATTCGGGACTTCTCGAAGATAGCCAGGCCTTTGTCTCAGTTGACATGGAAGGATCTGAAGTTCGCTTGGAATGAGAAGGCGGAAGCAGCTTTTCAGGAGCTGAAGGACAGACTGACGTCCGCCCCTGTGCTAGTATTGTCAGAGCAAGGGATCAAGTATACTATATACACCAACGCGTCTTGAGTTGGTTTGGGATGTGTCCTTATGCAGAAGGACAAGGTGATCGCATATGCCTCGAAACAGTTGAGGAAACACGAAGAGAATTATCCCACGCATGACCTTGAGTTAGCCGCGATCATATTTGCATTAAAGCTCTGGAGACATTACTTCTACGGAGAGGAGTTCGAGCTTTTCTGCTACCACAAGAGCCTCGCTATATATTCACTCAGAAAGACCTGAATATAAGGCAGCAATGATGGATGAAGACCTTGAAGGACTTTAAGTTTGAGGTTTCCTACTATCCTGGCGAGGCTAACCTTGTGGCTGACGCATTGAGCCGCAAGAAGGAGATAGTATTTGCGGCTCCGCTGATGGTTGAGGAATGACACATGGTGGAGTTCGTACGTGACTTCGAGTAGAAACTCACCGTGGAGGAACCATTCGAGAGTGTCGCGCACATTCGGGTGCGGTCACTTATGGATGACAGGATTATGGAGGCCCAGAAGGGCGATGTACGATTGTCTGAGCTTCGAGTGCAAGCTAGCGATGACAAGGACTCCGATGGAGAGTTGGCACAGATGGGGGCCTAAGATACCGTGGCCGCCTATGCATCCCAGACATTTATGACTTGAGACAAGAGATTCTCGAGGTTGCCCATAAATCGAAGCTTGCGATGCATCTTAGTAGCACGAAGATGTATCAGGATATGAAGCGGTCGTATTGATGGGACAACATGAAGCTCCACATAGCAGAATATGTCTCCCGTTGTCTCACGTGCCAGCAGGTCAAGGCTGAACATCGCTGACCTCCTGGACTGCTTCAGTCCATGCCCATAGCTGAATGGAAGTGGGACTTCATCTCTATGGATTTCATATCGGGGCTACCGAAGACGAGGAAGAGACACGATTCCATTTGGGTGATTGTGGACCAGTTAACGAAGTCGGCTCATTTCCTTCCGATCAGAGTTTCGAACTCTGCAGACGAGTTGGCTAGATTGTACATTAAGGAGATAGTGCGTCTGCATGGAGTTCCCTTGGAGATTGTGTCGGACAGAGACACGCGGTTCACATCTATCTTCTGGACTTGTATCCAGGAAGCGATGGGTGTGAAGTTGAAATTCAGTACCGCATTTCATCCACAGACCGATGGGCAGACGGAGCGAGTGAATCAGATTTTGAAGGATATGCTACGGGCCTATGTTTTGGACTTAAAGGACAGTTGGGATGACTGTCTCCCATATGCAGAGTTCGCCTACAATAATAGTTTTCAGGTGAGTATTGACATGGCTCCTTACGAGGCCTTATATGGACGCCCTTGCCGAGCACCGTATTGCTGGGCAGAGGTCGGCGAGCGTAGTTTGATTGACCCAGAGTTAGTACAGGCGACCTTAAAGAAGATCGACATTATCAGGCGTCGACTTCTGACGGCCTAGAGCAGACAGAAGAGTTATTCCGATACGAGGCGACGACCACTGGAGTTTGAGGTTAGAAACTATGTATTCCTCCGAGTTTCCCCCATGAAGGGAGTCCTTCAGTTTGGCAAGAAAGGGAAACTTATGCCGCGGTTCATTGGCCCATTCCAGATATCAGACTGAGTGGGTGTGGTGCCATACCGCCTGGCTTTGCCCACTCCACTTGTGGGTGTGCATAACGTATTTCATGTTTCCATGCTAAAGAAGTACGTTCCTGATCTTTCCCATATCATTAAATGGGAGCAGGTGCAGTTGAGTGAGGACGCTACGTATGTACTGCATCCGACGCGTATCCTAGACAGGAAGGAGCAAGTGTTGTGTAACAAGGTCTTCCCACT
Organism: Magnolia officinalis; assembly: GCA_021015155.1. NCBI lineage: Eukaryota > Viridiplantae > Streptophyta > Magnoliopsida > Magnoliales > Magnoliaceae > Magnolia > Magnolia officinalis. Next base: position 21,716 of record JAJHSJ010002716.1, on the reverse strand, counting down.
TGTGAAGGTACTATGAACACATCAGACAGAGGAAGAGGCTACTTGGGAAACTGAAGCTGAGGTCAGAAAGAACTACCCTCAGATTCTCGAGGAGTACGAAAAGGTACTAATTACGAGGACGAAATTTTTCTTTAAGGGGAGTAGATTGTAACGTCTCAACAAATTTCGTACAAAGACCAGAGTACCACCTCAGGCAGAAATCACTTGGGATCAAATCCTTTAGAAATTAGACAAAGTTAACTAAGTGCTAAACTAGATTAGCTGCGAAATCCGTTTGATCCACTTTAAATACGATCTGCAAGACCCAAAACTTGTAAAATCAGTGGCGCTAGGTTACCCTAAAATCTATGATCAATCTCATTACACATTGCTCTTGGGAGCACATTGAAACTCCGTATTAGATCTGGACCGCATGTCAAAAGTCCGATGACCACGAGATTAAACATTTAGGACCGCCTTGCTGGACTTGACAACCATCTCGGAAATCAAATCCAGATAGTGTCTCGGTGTTATTCGCTTGAGCCCGGAGTGAAGTATGTGAGAAAACGTGAATTCCTTTAAAAATTAGATCTAATTTAAGTAATCTGAGACCTGTCACTTGTGGGCTTGATATAAGCAATCAGACCGTCAGAATCTGACCCAAATACACCCTCGGATCAGGTGAAATTTCATACACATGTCCGGGTACTTGTAACCCTGATCAAGTTTCGGTGACTATTGAACTGAAACTGGTCTGCCACGTGTGATCTGGAAGCCCGACTTGGACGAAAACTTAACTCGACCTAGATCCAAGGTTTGTGAGCTTAAGTCCGACCTTTGGCTCAAGGGAGGCCTCCGGAAATGTTCCGTTGAGCTGAACCAGATGCACTTTGGACATAACCTAAGTATACCTTGGCCCTAAGGCCATTTTCATTAGTTTTAGGCTTATATAAGGGCCTTAAACCCTCTCTCATTCACTCCATACGAATTTGAGAAAACCCTAGGAGAGAGAAGTGAGTAAAGTGTGAGAAAGTGATAGTGAAGTCGGAATCATTCTTGAGAATCGATCCCTGCTATTCTACGTGCCTATCCATCACTACCGTATCGCTTTTCCTGCGATTCTGATTCCGTTTTCGGGTATGAAATCCTAACCCTAATCAGTTCTAGAGATCCAATTAGTGTAAGTGATGAAATAACTAACTTATTTCATGCCATAGGTTGCCGTTCTACCGTTGATAAAGACTTGGTGATTAAACTGAGTCCGTTACTCGTTTCTACGGCATAAGGTGCGGTCTATAGACGTATAGGTTAATGTTTTCAAAGGTTTCAATGTCAGATAATGGTATATTCATGATCTGAGTGTTATTTCACATGCAAAATGCGATGTTCGTTTTGCGATTCAGTTACATATGCAAATTATGGCGTTTAGTGTATTCTGTATATTTGTAGAAAATAACGTATATGTATAAAATATGAAAGTATATTTGCCATGATTATTTACTGTATACATATGATAGGTGTATGTGTAATAACTACTCGACGAAAGGATTCTCCCTAATGCATGTTTTAGTCAACATGCGTTATGTATGTTATTAAGTGTATTCTAAGTGTTTGTGAAAATGCTTGTAAGAGTAAGTATTTAGATGATAGTGCTTAAGGTAGGTGTTGAGATAGGATTCTCATCTACCTTAGAGATGTATATGATTTCCTCCATGTAAGTTGTTTAATTTAATCGCTTACTTATGAAATGTATGTGTTTGTATTTCCTGTTTATGTTGTGCTTTATAACATGCTTGTTAACATGTTTGAATTACTCTGTTAACTCTGCTTTGACTACTATACATGCTTTCCGGTTAAGGATTGAATGTAATTGGGGCTATGTTATAGTCCAGGCAATCGGTAACAGGCTTTGAAGTCGTGGATGAGATTCATTTGCCACATAGGACGTGTTTGACAAACCCGAGTCATGTGTTGGTCGTCGGCAGTGGTTAAACCACACGAGGTGCTTATGTACTTCATGTCGATCGATGCAATGTGCGCTCGTGCTAGTCGAGCTCGTCAAGTAACCCGATGTGCTGATGTATGTTCACCATGTATGAACACTACTGCTTGAACCTAAGGTACCAAACTCACCAGTGAAATCCCATTTAACCTTGCTACCTCGATCTGCTAAGACTCATGAGCCGGACATGGTGGTATGGGACACCGTGGTCGAGCTGTCGGCCTACGCTGGGGCGACGAGCCTCCCCGTAGTGAACAGTGAGCAACCCAGACTCGTGAGCCTAATACGGTGGTATGGGACACTGTATTCGAGCTGTCGGCCTACACTGATTGGTGACGAGCCCTTTGTAGTGACCTCGAGCATACTCTGAGTCTACGTGGAGGCGACAACCTTTCCGTAGCATCTAGAGTATAAACTAGGCCTGCACTGATTTGGTGACAAGCCTTTTACAGCGACCTAGAACCACAACATCGTGTGAGAATTACTAGGACTGACAACCCTAGAATGGATCATTGTTTAGAAAATGAAATAAGGGAGGTACCTTAGTTTCCCAATCCTGCTGTATGAAAAGGACTAATAAGAACTTGGTAATCATATGCATGCACTGCATTACGCGTGCCTTCAGGCGTTGCAAGTCAAGCACTGAGGTAGTGTTGTCATGCGCGAACGTGAGATGAAGTCGCTGAGGGAGCGTGGGCGAGGGCATGCATCATACATCCATACCATTCTTGTATTAACAACAGTACTTAAGAATGTGTGATTTACTGCTTGATTGAATTGATAACATGTTAACCTATGCTTTATTGTTCCACTGAGTTGATCACTTACTCCCACGTTATGGGATGGTGTTTTAAACATCAACCAAACTCTGTCTTGATTTCAGATGATGGCGTGACCCTTGAGGCGGAGCCTGATTATTACGACAATCAGGACGAGTACTCTTACATGCAGTTCTCCGATGGCATCGCTTAGGCTATCCGGATTGACGGGGCTACAGGGTTTTATTACAGTTGAACCATTTTTGAGACTTTTGACTTTTGTAATATTATATGTAATATTTCACATTCACAGTGTCTCAGTGTTATATTCATACTCTGGAGACCGATCGTGATCTTTTGACTAGTATACATTTATTTATATCTTTCAGTCTTCCGCTTGCATTTTACAACCTGATCTGGGGTTTGAAATACTGTTTTGGTATAATCCCACTCATGATTAATGCACTAACACAAACAACATTGAATCATAAGCATATATGTTGCATAAGTGATGTTTTAGAACTCGGGAGTTGAGTTGCTACTCGACCCCCGATTTTTAGGGCGTTACATTAACCATAAGGATGTCTAGTTGTAAAAGTGTACTAACTCCTTTAGAAGTTTCTCTATGAGAAGTCCCTGAGCAAAATGCATTCCATTCATTTTTGTTCGTGAATCTTTATCCTATTAGGTTTTGATGAGTGGTGGTAATCCACAAAAGAATTGGTGTATTTGAAAACACCACTAACAAATGGTCCGTTTGTGGGAAATGGTTAGGTGGGCATGAAAATATTAAAATGCATACCTTGGAATAGAAACCACTTGTGTTGGACATGCACACACTTTTCAGGCTCTGTGTTTTGACGTGCTTCCTTTATCATGGCGATTGACCTAGCTAGAAAATGTTTAAGAAGGCTTTATCGTATTGGGTCCCATCTTCAATTTCCCATCCCTCTCAAAAAACTTGATTTGGGCTTCTTTTTTTTCTCAGAGAAACAGATACTGCAATTTGTGATTTTGCAACTCAAGTTTAGGTTTTCTTATTCTTTTCTTGATATTTGTAAGATGCTAATATCATCTCTACATCCTGATTATTTTATTTGGGCTCATGTGGAACTGCATTGTTCTATGGGAGTTTTGTGATCTCTCTTCATCAGATTCATTGTTGTTTGTTTTATGTTGTGGTATCATAAGGTACGCAAACGCCATATTTTCTTTTCCTTTTTTTCCCTCTATAAGGGCATATTTGTAAGTGCTGGGAATCGTCATGATTACTTTTGAGATCCGGTCTCTGTCCATAAGTTGGGTCTAATTGTGAAGATTCCCTTGGCTACATATGTTAGCAAAATTTCATGAAAGAAATGGATGGCTGGATCCCCTAAAAAAAAAAAAAAGGGATTGGTATAGAGCCTTATCAAAGTAACAGAATAAAGAAAAAGCCAAAGTTCTCTTCTCAGAGAGCACTGCATTGTCCTATCTCATTTTTTTAAACTGGTAATGGCGGTAGTCTACTAGTTTCTAAGTGAGGATTTACACTATCAAGCCAGAGCAACAATTATTTTTTTCTTTCGGAAATTGATTAGAGTATAAGCATCCTATAATGAAGTTTGCTATAATGAAGTTTTCTTCAATAATGGCAGAGGACATTGATATAGTAAGTACTGCTTGATTTTTAGATCATTGAGGTATGGAATGGATTATTTTCATAAGGTTGTAGTTGTTTCTTTGTGGATCCCTTTTGATGTGTCTTGAGATTAGATTTTTAATGTTCGAAAAAAAAAAAAATGATCAAATGTCACACACTCCAATTGTTTTCAACTGGAAGTAGTCTAGTTGAGCTGCTAACCTTGAAAGACCATGCCTGTGATAAAGCTTCTTTCTAAATTGGAACTTGCTAACTCATTTATAATTTTCTTGTTGTTTCTAGATGTTGCACAGGAAGAATGACGATATGAATCTAAACTCCTCTTGGAAAAGGAGTAAAAAAAGGGGGGGGGGGGGGGGAATTAGCTGCTCTCTCTCTCTCTCTCAAACATAAATAAGGGATCATGTATATATGCATGTGAGTGTGTGTGCGCACGCGTGGGGGTGCGTACACACACATGCATATATTCATGATGCCTTGTTTATTAGTTGGTGAGCTTCCACAATAGTCATTCATTTTCCTTGACTTGCTTGCTTATATAAAAGCATGAATCTAGAGCATTTCGCATCCGTTGAGCTCCAATAATTTGTTACTAATTGATGTCGAACTTTTTAGAAGTTGAAGTCTGTTGTTACTCATTTACTCTAAGCAAGCACCAAACACTATGGGATTTTGGTTTTGTTTGCACCTACTGAATGTAACCTTGTGTTTTTGCCATTTAAAGTGCAGAAAAGGGAGTAATGGTTAATTCTCTTGCTGAAGAAGATATTTGTAAAATTCAAATGGATGATGTGTGACCAAACACTTATCCTATCAATATTGACGAGATCCACTTTTAAATCAGGCCAAAATAGTGGGACTAGAAGTTGACCCAATTACTAATATGAATCCAAGTCTAACGGGCCCACTCAATAAGCGGACCTAACGGGCCCACTTAACGGTGAATAAGCATGGAGCTATATATGGAGTCCTTAAATCATCACAATAGGCCCCCACAAAGGCATTAAGTTAGACCCTAAAGATCGTCCAAGGCAAGGGCCAAGTCAACTACTCATATTAAAACTAAACGTGGCCCATGTATGGGCTTAAATAAGGAATCCTGGGCCCTAATGAAGGGTTCCACTAACAGTGTGAACCATTCATGTGGCGTGGCCCCCGTTGGCCTTATTACCAACATATGTTCTTATTCTTATTATTGCGTACTCAACTTTCTTTTCTTTTCTTTTCTCTAGTGTGGCGTTACTGAAGAGCATGAAGACGATGGGGTAAGAAAGAAAGCATTTTCTTTGGAACTTTGCTTACTAGTTACCTTACATTAGGGCAATGAAGAGGCCAGATTGGCCTATGGGTGAACCCACAATGAGCATATATATTATATATATATATATATATATATAATATATATATATATATATATATATATATATATATATATATATATATATATATATATATATATATATGAAAATCATACCTATCCACTCATCAAGTGCTACACTTTATTTTGTTATTTATTAATGGCTATACACTATTTTGCACTAGATTATCCTCATGGTGGACTAGCAAGCACTTAACTTGTAGGAACTCAACCAGACCCACTTTCAAATTAGGCCAAAATAGTGGGACTAGAAGTTGACCCAATTACTAATATGAATCCAAGTCTAATGGGCCCACTCAATAAGTGGACCTAATTATACTCTTAACGGTGAATAAGCATGGAGCTATATGTGGGGTCCTTAAATGTAATGCCCTGAAAATCGGGGTCGAGCATAAACTTAACTCCCGAGTTCCAAAACATCACTTATGCAACAAAATGAATGATGATTGAATGTTGACTGTATTCGTGCATTCAACATGAGTGAGATTAAGTCAAAACAGCATATCATACTCCAGAGACAGTTAAGTTTGCAAGCGGAAGACTGTGATAGATAGATAAAATATATAAACTATGATGAGTCTCCAGAGTGTGATAACATTACCAGGTTAAATAATTACAAGTACAGTTCTAAAATATACCAAATGTGAGGAAGTGTAATGTCTCCTGTCCCAAGTACCATAGCCCTGTCAATACAATATCAGGTCTTCATTGACCTGCTAGAGAGATACAGATAGGAGAACTCTTCCTATCATCATAGAAGTAGTCCGGCTCTGCTTCACAAGCATCGTCATCACCTGAAACTCAATAAATCTGGTTGGTGTGTACAACACCGTCCCGTAACGTGGGAGTGAGTGATCAACTCAGTGGAACAATAAAGCATAGGTTAACATGTTATCAATTCAATCAAGCAGTAATGATAAAGCAGTACAATTAAACAATTATAACTACTCTTATTTAATGTAAGTATGAAATGACATGATGTATGCCCTTGCCAAACCACCCTCATGCGACATCATCTTACGTTCGCGAATGCATAACTCCCTCAGTGCTCCACATCTACAAGGCACATGCGGTGCAATGATGCACATGATTTCCGAATTGTTATTAGTCCGTTTCAAACAGCAGTATTGGGAAACTAAGGTACCTCCCTTGTATCAATCCCAAACATGATCCATTCTAGGGTCGTCAATCCTAGTTAATCTCATACGATATTATGGTTTGAGAGGCATAGCGAAGGCATCACAAAGGGCTCGTCATCCATCAGCACGGATACAGGTCTCACCGTATGCGGCTCAATTGCTGACCGTTAGCTCTAGTACAGGTCTCACCGTACTCGGCTCAATCACTAGCTGTCAGCTCAAGTATAGGTCCCACCGTACTCGGCTCCACTCATACTCTAGTTGTTGTGAAAGACTCGTCGCCAATCACAGACCTTGGAGTATACTCAAAGATACTACACAGGACTCGTCGCCCGTCAGCACGAGTACAGGTCTCACCGTACTCGGCTCTCGCCGTAAGTATCGACAGCTCGAATACAGTGTCCCATACCACCATATTCGGCTCACGAGTTTGGTTGCGCAATGGTCACTACGGGGAGGCACATGGCCCCAACGTAGGCTGACAGCTCGACCACGGTGTCCCATACCACCATGCCCGGCTCATGCATCTTAGCAGATCGAGGTACCATGGTTAAAAGGGGTTTCACTTATAAGTTTGGTACCCTATGTTCAAGCAGTAGCGTCCAAACAGGGTGAACATGCATAAGGTAGATCGGGTTACTTGACGAGCTCGACTAGCACGATCGCCCGTTGAGCTGCACGACATGAAGTGCATAAACAACTTCGTGTGGCCTAGCCACTGCCGACAGGCAGCGCACGACTCGAGTTCGTCGAACACATCCCACGTGGCAAATGAATCTCAGCCACGAATTCAATCTCGTTACCGATTGCCTGGGCCATAATCATAGCCCCAAACACAATCAATTGCAGATAGATAAAGCAGTAATGGATCAGGATTTAAATCATACAATCAAAGTCTGGTATTATCCGTTTAGGGCTGCCAGGGCTGTTGCACGCACTCGTTGCTCCGCTCCCCCATCACCCATGACGGATCATACAAAGTAAATATAAATTTAAACATATGCATTACATAGTTAAAATCATAAAGCAGTTGAGCATGTTATGAATCACAACACAAGCATGAGTTTGTACATGTTCAATTCTTAATCACACAACTATCAAAGGAGATCATACACATAGTTAAAAGAGGTTGAGAATCATATCTCAACACCCTTATACATTACAATTTGCTAACTACTACACATTCAGACATTTCAAGAAACACTTAAACAAACATACATCAACATACATGACATATGTCGATCACATAGGCATTAGGCCAAATCCTTTCACTAGGGAGTTGCCCCAACCATAACACGCGTACACCCACGACGGATAGTCATGGCAAGCAGGAACCCAAGTTCCATATTTATTTAGCTATTTCCACAAACACTTGGGCCACACATTTTAGCATATATAGTGTATATTGGGCGTGGCGTGAGTTAGGGCAAATCCTTTCGTCAAAGGGGCATCACCAATACATAAATCATAAATCCATGACAATTAGTCATGGCGAGCACGAATGAGAATTCCATACTCATTCAGTCATTTTCACAAACACTTAGAATACACTATTACAACATACATGGTGCATGTTAGCAAAACATGTATTAGGGCTATCCTTTAGCCAAGCGAGTATTTTATCCATGTATAATATATTATTACAACAAATAATCTTGATAAATACATCTCCAAAATTTATATGTATACAGTATTTTCTAGAATACGCAATTTCAACATACATAGTGTATATAAGTAAAACATGTATTTAGGTGAATCCTTTCGCCAAATAAGTATTTTATCCATATTTCATATATCCATACAACAAATAAACATGTCAAACACATTTCCAAAAAATATACGTATACCGTACTTTCTACAAATACGTAGAGTATGTAGAATTCCATATTTTTCATCTTTAATCGAAACGGAAAACAGACAACACTTTGTACATGTGCAATTGCATGCAGATCATGAATATATCATTATCTGACATTGAAAGCATTGAAAACCATAACCTATACACCTAAAGTCCACACCTTTTGTCGTAGAATCGCAACGGAATCGATAGGTTTGTCTAGCTTCCGTATACGGCAACTAGGCAACCTAGAGAAGGAAATAGGTTAGCTATTTCATAACCTACAACTATAAAATCCCCCAAACAGGTTAGGGTTAGGGTTTCTTACCTAGAAACGACGCCGGAAACGCCGGAAAAGCGACAAGAATGAGGTGGTTAAGCACCGATAGCAGCAGGGTAGAGCGGCGGGGAGATCTTCCCACAACTCCCACACTTTCTCTTCCTTTTCCCTCTCTCAAATCTCAAATTCGTATGGCTGCCATGAGAGAGGGTTTAAGGTCCTTATATAGTCTCAGAACTCACCGAAGTAGACTCATGTTCAAGGGGTACGACTATTATAGGTATTTCGGCACTTTTCCAGCTCAAAAGAGGGTTTCCGGTGGTCCTCCTTGAGCCAAACGTCAGACTTAAGCTCTCAACACATGGATCTACGTGGGATTACGCTTTCGACTCGATCGGATTCCCAGATTGCACGTGGCGGACCATTTTCAGTTCAACGGTCGGTGGGCCACGATCCGAAATTCCAAGTACATGTAAATGTTCATGAAATTTTTCCTGATCCGAGGGTGTAATCTGGTCTGATTCTGACGGTCTAGTTGCTTAATACTGATCCGCAAGCGGATGGTGCCAGATCACTATTCCAGATATTTATTTTGTAAAGGAAAGAGTGATTTTCACACTCCCTCGCTCCGGACTCAAGCGAATGGCCGTGGGACATCGGCTGGACCTGATTTCTGAGGTGGTTGTCAAGCCCAGTGAGGCAGTCCTAGTTCCTTAACTTCGTTTGAATCGGACTTCCGATGTGCTGTCTAGACCTAATACGAAGTTTCAAGTCATTCCCGAGAGTAGCTGGGTAATGAGTTTGATCCTAAACTTTAGGGTAACCTAGAGTCAACGATTCTACAAGTTTTGGGTCTTGCAGATCGTATTTAAAGTGATTGGTGCTAATTTCACAGGCACTCTAGTTTAACACTAGCTAAATCTCGCCAAATTTCTAAAGGATTTAGTCCTATAAGATCTATGTCTGAGGTGGTACTTAGTCCTTTGTAGTTTGTATATATAGTGATCCAAGTTATACTACTTAGCTAGTTTAAGATAGTGTCTATGGTGAAAGTACTTAGAAAATTTAAGGAACAAGGTGGTGAAGGGTGGGATTTGTGAAGGAAATGGGTTAAGGAGCAATTTTAGACTGTGGGATTGAGTTTTGACAAGTTGATAAGGTCTTAGGATCGACCCATTGCCTAAGGACGTCTAATCCCAGGTTGGCAAAAATCCGGGATGTTACAATCTACCCCCCTTAAAACAAAATTTCGTCCCCGAAATTGGCTAAGGGTAATAAGGGAAGATTTCTATTATTTCACTTGCCTAAGACTTATTGATTCCAAGTTTCTACGCGTGGTAGGGTATATACCAGCTGGTTCATTTTAGTCTACCCCCCTTAAAACTTAATTCTTTATCCATTCCTCATACCCTGATGGTTTGCTACCATTTATTTCTTTACCTATTTGGAGTCTCGACGACAATTCCCAACAATTTAGAGTAAGATAGTTGTTTTCATTGTTTGACCAACACGGAGAGACGTTTATAGTGGGCTTGATCCCGATACATTGATCATCTACCGGGCCAGGGTAGGAAGCTCATCGTATCCCTTCTGAATCCTGGTGGATCCTGGTCGTCCGCTCGTCAGCAAAGAGTCCATCGGTAGTCACCCAGGATTGAGAATTGGGTTAAGCCGCGAAAACTTCGCAGTTGTCGATGTCAGTAATTCCGTAGTCCGATCACTCTAGCAACGTAGGGAATGTCCACCACAGGAAGGTTAAAATTGTCTATTTCTAAGGTTGCCCATTAGGTCTTAGTCTAAGAGAGTCATCGATATTATCTATGCCCAAGGAAAGGGTGAATCAAATCTTACTAAATCATCCTAAAACAGTTTCTCATAGTAGAACTTGCTAGGGCTTCTATAATGTTCGTATTCATCGAGCACCGTTTCGATCCTGGGCCAGTGGGGTAGGGTCCACCACGTTTTCGCTGCGCCACCCAGATCAAAGAGGAGTATTAGGTGACCTAACTAGCTTGGGCTCATAATGTTCTACCCCCCTTAAAATTTATTGGGTATCGAGAGGAGCTAAAATGATGGGTAATATGGTTGATGTTAGGGGCAGGTGTGAGTTTGAGGCAAGATGCCTAATTCTACCAAGGGGTTTTGTCGCGGTCCAGACTTATCCTATTTAATGATGTCTGGCTTAACAGGCAGGCTATCTTTCTACGTTCATACGCACAATATGTATGCCGACATGGCATGCAATTTGAGACCTAATTCCTAACTAATTGTTGCCCATTTGGGTAATTCCTTGGGGCCTAAAAGAAAATCTCTATTGGCTATGTTCTTAACACTTCTCGAAGACGAAGTTATAAACTTTTAGTTATAAGTGGTCGGGCCAACACGGAAAGAATGTTGTGTAGCGGGTCTGAGTCGGATACATGGACCTCCTGCCTAGCTAGAACAGAAAGTTGCCATATCATTTCTTAATCCTAGTCGATCCCGACCTTCTGCCTGATCAGAGCATAGGGTTCATTGGTCACTACCAGGATTGAGAATTCGATTCAAACCGCGAATACCTCGCTTATATGCAATTTCTCTACTCCGTGTTCCCGATTGTACTAAGTCCTCGAGAAGGAAATTCTAAGGGATGTATTGATTGGACCTAACATTGAATCCAAGGGATATATAGGTTTTCTCTAAGCGTGACTAGTTACTAAACAAACAAGCCTCCTAAGAGTTGTTAAAGAAGCCTATGAGTACTAAGGGGATTTAACGAAGGAATGGGTCCTCGCTCCAACCAACTTAAGCCGACTAACCGGTTCTATCATTCAATTAGCTTAGCCTAATTAATTAGTCTTTTACTTTCCTTAGCCTAACCAATAGTCTAGTCTTAATGTAGGAGTAGCGGTAATCCACTGGTTGTAATCCAAAGTCTATGCTTATACACTAGATGATTTTATACCCTTTCTAATATAGGAAATTGTTTATTGCTTAAGGTCAAACGTTGTCTAAGTAAAATTGAGTTGCCTGAACTTAAATTTAACTATACTCGAGCATTACACATATGCTCATTCCAACTAAGAGGGTCCTAAGGTTCACATTACATATTTGTTGGATTTCTTACACGGTCAGGCCTGTCTAAGTCTAAGAGCACTGCTCTAAGTCCAAAACTCTAAGGGTCATATTTGTCAAACAACCATTTACTCTAAAAGCTTAAGCTATCAGAGTGTGGTGGGTTAATGTATATCAAGGGACTTTATCACTTCAACACTATTTGGCAAGTGGTCTTAAGTTGTATTGAATGATACCGCATTACTAATCCTACCTCGGAATTAGAAGTGGCTTGTTTGATAGGAGGGTGGGAGGGGATTAAAATTAATGGTATAGGCTTTGGAAAATGAGCCTTGTGTCGGAAAGTGTGAGATGGGATTTTCAATCCCAGGAATTGGAACTCCTAAGTGTAAGAAGAACACCCGGGATATACTCTTTATTGCATACATTCCAAACATGGTATTAGAAAACATGGGATACAACCAACCTAGGGCCATACCTTACACATACATTTATTGTTACCTTTTCAATTTTATCCACCCTAAGCTCACCTAATGCAATTGGCCGAACGGGCCCTAAACATCCTCAAATATCTAAAATATTCTACCAACAACTACAACCATCAACATGAAATCATAAGCACCCTAAGATAGTAACCCATGCGAACTACGAGGCAGCAGTATGGATGATTAGACATCCAAGAGAATGGCCGTACATGTTCGGATAGAGCCATGGAAAAGCGAATGAAAAGTGATGGAGAGAGAGAGAGAGAGATAGGGCTGGAGGTTTGGTTCTCCACGGATTGGGGTCTCAACAGACGTTGTAGAGGCCCAACCGACAGGGTTTAAAGAAAGGAAGTGAAGAGATGGGCTGGGTTGAGAGTTTACAGGAATTTGAGCCTCAAATGGGGGGTGTAGGAGCTCAATTGAGAGAGAATGAAGAGGGAGGGAGGTAGGTATTACTGTAAACATTGTGGAAGGATGGATGGTGGTCGAAAAAGGTGGAATGTAGGATTGAGAGGGAGATTGGAGAGAGAAACAACAAGTTGGAGGGCTTGGAAGGGTGATGTGAGAGAGAGGGGAGCTCCAGCCCCCAAAATCCTAAACCCTAGGCCAAACCATACGTGCCAGGGGGTAGGGGAGGTTGGGCTGACCAACCCTAGCCCCGGCCCCACGCCAGATGGGCCACCCGATCGCGGTCGACCGCTGGAACCGCGGCTCCGCCACGGTCCGCCTTGGCCGATGCCGCGCCGCCGCGGTGGGGCCGTGTTCTCCATGGTCCCAAGGTGCCAAATGCACCCTGGTTCGACCCTGGGTCCCATCGGATTTAAGTGGGGAGGCCCCCGACTCCGATTCGCTCCATTTCGGGTAGTTTCGGGATAAGCGGACGTAACTTGCAATCTATAATGAGTTATCTGATGTAAAATATATGAATTTGGGGTAGAACGGACTAATGAAGCCAACCAACCCTGCTATGCTGGGTTGCGCAGCTCGAAATTGCGAGAAAACCCTCCGATTGACAGTCATTTCCCCATTTCAATTTCGTTTTGCTAAAAATGGTAGTTTTAGTTTAATTACTCTTCATCGGTCGAGCTTTAGGAGTTACGCCCATCATACAAAGGACTTAGAATAATTAGGAGGATAGTTTGGTGAAGCCAAATGGATCACTTAATATTTTTGGCTGAGAACCTTACGCACTAGTAGACATCACGACCTTATAGTAAGTCGCGAATTCTAGGGGTTTTAGTCGTAGTTTGTCTCTGATTTCCTTCCCATTACTTGGTATCCCTATTTAAAGGGTTGTGAACTCATTTTTAGTCATTCATTAATCAGTTTCGAATTTATTAGAATTTATTTCTATTTTCTGCTTTCTCCTCTTGTAGATTCGAGAAGTCTCTAGGAGGAGTCCAGAGAAGCTCCAAGGATTAGGAGTAGTTATCCTCATCACGTTTATTGCACATTTTACTGATTCTCAATGATTGGGATGAGGTGAATTGTGATCTAGACCCTTCACTAGACAACCTAGAAATGTTTTAAGGTCGACCCGTGCGACCATGGTTGAATACATACTCGATTTCGGCGTTCGTTTTCAATGAACTTCGCCAATTGGCGAAATCGGGATACCTATGACTGTTTCTACATCCCGTCTTTCCCTCCTAAGTCAGAGTGCGTCAGAGTGTGTCGTGTGACCATAACCCAGGCCTGGTTTAATCAAAATCATGCTCTGATACCAACTTGTAACGCCCTGAAAATCGGGGGTCGAGCATAAACTCAACTCTCGAGTTCCAGAACATCACTTATGCAACAAAATGAATGATGATTGAATGTTGACTGTATTCGTGCATTCAACATGAGTGAGATTAAGCCAAAACAGCATATCATACTCCAGAGACAGTTAAATTTGCAAGCGGAAGACTGTGATAGATAGATAAAATATATAAACTATGATGAGTCTCCAGAGTGTGATAACATTACCAGGTTAAATAATTACAAGTACAGTTCTAAAATATACCAAATGTGAGGAAGTGTAATGTCTCCTGTCCCAAGTATCATAGCCCCATCAATACAATATCAGGTCTTCATTGACCTGCTAGAAAGATACAGATAGGAGAACTCCTCCTATCATCATAGAAGTAGTCCGGCTCTGCTTCACAAGCATCGCCATCACCTGAAACTCAACAAATCTGGTTGGTGTGTACAACACCGTCCCGTAACGTGGGAGTGAGTGATCAACTCAGTGGAACAATAAAGCATAGGTTAACATGTTATCAATTCAATCAAGCAGTAATGATAAAGCAGTACAATCAAACAATTCTAACTACTCTTATTTAATGCAAGTATGAAATGACATGATGTATGCCCTTGCCAAACCACCCTCATGCGACATCATCTTACGTTCGCGAATGCATAACTCCCTCAGTGCTCCACATCTACAAGGCACATGCGGTGCAATGATGCACATGATTTCCGAGTTGTTATTAGTCCGTTTCAAACATCAGTATTGGGAAACTAAGGTACCTCCCTTGTATCAATCCCAAACATGATCCATTCTAGGGTCGTCAATCCTAGTTAATCTCATACGATATTATGGTTTGAGAGGCATAGCGAAGGCATCACAAAGGGCTCATCACCCGTCAACACGGATACAGGTCTCACCGTATGCGGCTCAATTGCTGACCGTCAGCTCGAGTATAGGTCTCACCGTACTCGGCTCAATCACTAGCCGTCAGCTCGAGTACAGGTCCCACCGTACTCGGCTCCACTCATACTCTAGTTGCTGTGAAAGACTCGTCGCCAATCACAGACCTTGGAGTATACTCGAAGATACTACAGAGGACTCGTCGCCCGTCAGCACGAGTACAGGTCTCACCGTACTCGGCTCTCGCCGTAAGTATCGACAGCTCAAATACAGTGTCCCATACCACCATATTCGGCTCCCGAGTCTGGTTGTGCAATGGTCACTGCGGGGAGGCATATGGCCCCAGCGTAGGCCGACAGCTCAACCACAGTGTCCCATACCACCATGCCCGGCTCATGCGTCTTAGCGGATCGAGGTACCATGGTTAAAAGGGGTTTCACTGGTAAGTTTGGTACCCTAGGTTCAAGCAGTGTCGTCTAAACAGGGTGAACATGCATAAGGCAGATCGGGTTACTTGACGAGCTCGACTAGCACGATCGACCGTTAAGCTGCACGACATGAAGTGCATAAACAACTTCATGTGGCCTATCCACTGCCGACAGGCAACGCACGACTCGAGTTTGTTGAACACATCCCACGTGGCAAATGAATCTCAGCCACAAATTCAATCCCGTTACCGATTGCCTGGACCATAATCATTGCCCCAAACACAATCAATTGCAGATAGATAAAGCAGTAATGGATCAGGATTCAAATCATACAATCGAAGTCTGGTATTATCCGTTTAGGGCTGTCAGGGCTGTTGCACGCACTCGTTGCTCCGCTCCCCCATCACCCATGACGGATCATACAACGTAAATATAAATTTAAACATATGCATTACATAGTTAAAATCATAAAGCAGTTGAGCATGTTATGAATTACAACACAAGCATGAGTTTGTACATGTTCAATTCCTAATCACACAACTATCAAAGGAGATCATACACATAGTTAAAAGAGGTCGAGAATCATATCTCAACACCCTTATACATTACAATTTGCTAACTACTACACATTCAGACATTTCAAGAAACACTTAAACAAACATACATCAACATACATGACATATGTCGATCACATAGGCATTAGGCCAAATCCTTTCACTAGGGAGTTGCCCCAATCATAACACGCGTACACCCACGACGGATAGTCATGGCAAGCAGGAACCCAAGTTCCATATTCATTAAGCTATTTCCACAAACACTTGGGCCACACATTTTAGCATATATAGTGTATATTGGCCATGGCGTGACTTAGGGCAAATCATTTCGTCAAAGGGGCATCACCAATACCTAAATCATGAATCCATGATAATTAGTCATGGCGAGCACGAATGAGAATTCCATACTCATTCAGTCATTTTCACAAACACTTAGAATACACTATTACAACATACATTGTGCATGTTAGCAAAACATGTATTAGGGCTATCCTTTAGCCAAGCGAGTATTTTATCCATGTATAATATATTATTACAGTAAATAATCTTGAAAAATACATCTCCAAAATTTATATGTATACAGTATTTTCTAGAATACGCAATTTCAACATACATAGTGTATATAAGTAAAACATGTATTTAGGTGAATCCTTTCGCCAAATAAGTTTTTTATCCATATATCGTATATCCATACAACAAATAAACATGTCAAACACATTTCCAAAAAATATACGTATACCGTACTTTCTACAAATACGTAGAGTATGTAGAATTCCATATTTTTCATCTTTATTCGAAACGGAAAATAGACAGCACTTTGTACATGTGCAATTGCATGCAGATCATGAATCTATCATTATCTGACATTGAAAGTGTTGAAAACCATAACCTATACACCTAAAGTCCACACCTTTTGTCATAGAATCGCAACGGAATCGATAGGTTTGTCTAGCTTCCGTATACGGCAACTAGGCAACCTAGAGAAGGAAATAGGTTAGCTATTTCATAACCTACAACTATAAAATCCCCCAAACAGGTTAGGGTTAGGGTTTCTTACCTAGAAACGACGCCGGAAACGACGGGAAAGCAACAAGAATGAGGTGGTTAAGCACCGATAGCAGGGGGTAGAGCGGCGGGGAGATCTTCCCACAACTCCCACACTTTCTCTTCCTTTTCCCTCTCTCAAATCTCAAATTCGTATGGCTGCCATGAGAGGGGGTTTAAGGTCCTTATATAGTCTCAGAACTCACTGAAATAGACTCCTGTTCAAGGGGTACGACTATTATAGGTATTTCGGCACTTTTCCAGCTCAAAAGAGGGTTTCCGGTGGCCCTCCTTGAGCCAAACGTCAGACTTAAGCTCTCAACACATGGATCTACGTGGGATTACGCTTTCGACTCGATCGGATTCCCAGATCGCACGTGGCAGACCATTTTCAGTTCAATGGTCGGTGGGCCACGATCCGAAATTCCAAGTACATGTAAATGTTCCTGAAATTTTTCCTGATCCGAGGGTGTAATCTGGTCTGATTCTGACGGTCTGGTTGCTTAATACTGATCTGCAAGCGAATGGTGCCAGATCACTATTCCAGATATTTATTTTGTAAAGGAAAGAGTGATTTTCACACTCCCTCGCTCCGGACTCAAGCGAATGGCCGTGGGACATCGGCTGGACCTGATTTCTGAGGTAGTTGTCAAGCCCAGTGAGGCGGTCCTAGTTCCTTAACTTCGTTTGAATCGGACTTCCGATGTGCTGTCTAGACCTAATACGAAGTTTTAAGTCATTCCCGAGAGTAGCTGGGTAATGAGTTTGATCCTAAACTTTAGGGTAACCTAGAGTCAATGATTCTACAAGTTTTGGGTCTTGCAGATTGTATTTAAAGTGATTGGTGCTAATTTCACAGGCACTCTAGTTTAACACTAGCTAAATCTCGCCAAATTTCTAAAGGATTTAGTCCTGTAAGATCTCTGTCTGAGGTGGTACTTTGTCCTTTGTAGTTTGTATATAAAGTGATCCAAGTTATACTACTTAGCTAGTTTAAGATAGTGTCTATGGTGAAAGTACTTAGAAAATTTAAGGAACAAGGTGGTGAAGGGTGGGATTTGTGAAGGAAATGGGTTAAGGAGCGATTTTAGATTGTGGGATTGAGTTTTGACAAGTTGATAAGGTCTTAGGATCGACCCATTGCCTAAGGGCGTCTGATCCCAGGTTTGCAAAAATCTGGGATGTTACATTAAATCATCACAGTAGGCCCCCACAAAGGCATTAAATTGGACCCTAATGATCATCCAGGGCAAGGGCCGAGTCAAGTATTCATATTAAAAATAAACGTGGCCCATGTATGGGCTTAAATAAGGAATCCCATTGGGCCCTAACGAAGGGTTCCGAGAAATTGGCTATGTCCTCAGTACCTTATGCAAGCGCAGTAGGGATCTTAATGTATGCTATGCTTTGCACTAGACAGGATATTAGCTATCCAGTTGGCATAGTCAGCTGTTATTAGACTAACCCGGGACAGTCTCATTGGCAAGTCGTCAAACGTATATCCCGCTATCTCAGAGGAACAAAAGATGTAATGTTGTGTTATGAAGGAACAAGCCTCGAGCTCAAAGGATATTCTGATGCTGCTTGGGGTAATGACGCCGACGTGGGAAAGTCTACTTCTGGATATTGTTTTTACTCAGAGGAGTTATCTCATGGTCGAGTAAGAAACAGACATCCACATCTCTTTCATCAATGGAGGCCGAGTACATTGCATGTTGTGCTGCAGTTCAGGAGTGTGTATGGGTCCGCAGATTTCTATGAGTCTGGGTGTTGTACCGAGTGTTGGTCAAGCCTATATCGCTGAAGATAAACAATACTTCTACCATTGACTTGGCAAAGACCCTAAACACCACTAGAAATCAAAGCACATTGAGATCAAGTATCATTACATCCGTGATCAAGTAAGAGATAAGAAGGTCGCCTTCGGCTAAAAAGGTATCGGCATGGGTTGACCAACCTTGAATGTATAAAGAGAGGTACATTGGGAGAGCATGTTATACATTGAGGTATGAATTTCCCTTTATTGTGAATAATAAAGGATGGATATGAGCAAGTCATATCCACTACAATCTTATAAAGATTAAAGATGAGACTGATAAAGTCGAATAACATAATTGCATCATTCCGTTACATGCGATCAATGTTATGGCCTGAATTTAGAGCCAGGTTATGAGATGAGTCATCCCTCATGTAGAATGACCTGCGTATTGTAGACCTGACAATCTCCTAGTATTGTCTACTTTACGACGTGGATTGTAGCCATGCGCTGGGACTTTTACTTACAGATTGCTTTGATTCGATCT
Organism: Magnolia officinalis; assembly: GCA_021015155.1. Lineage (NCBI taxonomy): Eukaryota > Viridiplantae > Streptophyta > Magnoliopsida > Magnoliales > Magnoliaceae > Magnolia > Magnolia officinalis. Next base: position 2,201 of record JAJHSJ010002716.1, on the reverse strand, counting down.
AATCATTGCAACATGCAGTCCAGTAGTCCCGTAGGTGAATCTTTGTGTCCTTAGCTACCCTCCTCTCGTGTATATGAGGATGAGAGATTGAGTGTTGCTACTTTAGTGTACTATGACGAAAGGTCCTTGATTGGCCAGACTCAGTTACGCTAGGAAAGCAGTTAATTAATTCCAAATTACACATCTGCGTGCGAGAAGAATTCCCGTGAAAGCTATACCAAGTTTCTATAACTATAAATACGCACTTGAAGACTAATCCGCCGGCAGTATCGAGTTATTTTTATTAGATTTTACAAACCATATTTTTTCTTAAAAAGCAAATACACACCCACACACACACCGCAAGTATTACTTTAAATGGTTTTAGTCGAAGTTTGTGAAAATCAAGTTTTCAGAATAACTCGATAAGTTGGATAAGTGCGTATGTTCGTCGCCAAGTACTCCAGATCGGGACGGTTAACTCCATCCGATGTGGTCATGCGGACTAGGATAGACATTGCAAAGCTTGGGTTATTGAGTACTAGTTAGGTGGTCACTTAGTACTTAAGTACCTATGAGAAGATTACGGTGATTCAGCTGGTCCCACGCCTCTGATTTTTTTTGATTGTGATGTTTGGTCTTTGATTGTTATTAGGCAAGTCAGATGGCAAATCTTTTGTGCCTATCCCATAATGTGATTGAGTGGGAGATGTTGAACCTAGGCCAGTGGGCCCACCGGGAGCAATCACTAGTGGGTAGGTCCTATAAGTTTAGGCTTCTTACGGCTTCTTCCTTTTCTGTTATGAGGGTATAAAACTCATGTAGAACGTCAGATCTTTGGCTCACCTTGCCGCGCTTCCCTACAGACCTAAACCCAAGTTGCGGCACAACGACTCAAATATATGTCATTAGTGTCAACCTAACCTAACCTAATCAATTTTCTCAACTCGAACGCAACCAGATTCAAATTGGGTTGGCATTTCCAACCCAACCCATCTGGAGTACCTTGATAATTGACCCAACCCCATCCGAACTAGAGTTGGGTCAATCGGGTAAAGGTTGACCTAAACCCAAGTTGCGGCACGACGACTCAAATAGATGTCATTAGTGTCAAGCTAACCTAACCGGAGCCGAATTTGCTTAATCTGAACCGAACTAGAATTCAAATTGGGTCACCGTTTTCCAACTGAACCCATTACAAGGACCTTGACAACTGACCTAAACCCCACCCGAACTAGAGATCTTCTATGTCCATATAACTTCCATGATAAAGGCAATTTAGGAATTGATCCTCTTGGCTACTATTTCTAGCTGACCACTGTATGGACAGTGGGATCTCTGATGAATGAGAATTTTTTTTTTCCAAACAGCCCCCTCTATAGCGAAACCCTCTAGATAAAAAGTCTGGATCATTGCTTGATGAGCACAACAGTGAGCAGCTCCAGTATGCCTCAACCCCCCCTTTATTTTTCTTTTTTCTTATTTATTAAAAAAAGAGGTTTCCCCTCTCCTTGAGTGGATTGTTGATTTTAAACACTTGAATGTCCTTTTTTTTTTCTAAATGGGTTGATCAACCATGATATGATATCTTGAATTTCAAGTTGAGGCCTTCTTCCTTAACTTTGTAGCTAGAGCTTCTCATTCATTATTTTTTACGAGCATTTTCCCCCATAAGATGCATGAGTTTTCGAGCATTCATCATTATGGAAAGTTTCTGTTGGACCATCAAAATCAGATGATTGGTGTTTGAAGTTGGGCAGTTGCCCGTCGATGAAAAGCTGAGGGATGAATGACCCTGACTCGTACCCGTGTGTACCACATAGCAGGATTTGGGTCACTCGGAGAAGAAAATAAGTATGTCTCTTTCTAGTTTCACATAGAGATTATTGGTTATACTTCGGCTTCATTTAATCATCAATGTTTGCTTCATTTTAACCATCTATTTGCAAGATGACTATTGAATGATTAGAATTGCTTGATGTGGTAAGCTTTGTGCAACAACATTCATCCATGGTTCAAGCAACCAGACTTATTGTATTGGTATATAAGTGAGAAATGGACCACTGTATGGAATGCTGGTATAATGAAAACAATGGTAATTCGGGCCAAGCAGTGAACTCCTAAAATTCAAATGTAGATGTATGGTTCTTGAGTGCTATGACCAGACCATGCAAAAGATAAAACAAATTGTGTATTTTATAGGAACTAGATCTGTTGAGAGA